>JALAZF010001105.1:0-186385 GCA_022829125.1 Lathyrus tuberosus
CAAAAGGCTAAGGACAACGTCCCCGGCCTAAGCCCTAACATCGAATGAAAAATCTCCCCGCGAGGAGATGCCCGAGACATACCGTCTTCCTGCGAGGAACCTCCCCGCACTCGTGCCCAGATTCTGTTTGAAGCTCCACCGAAAACCGCAAAGCTTCACCGGAATCTGGAAACGTTCTACCAGAAAACTCATCGCCCTATCAGAAGATGAACAAACGCGGTGGTCACACATGCACAACTACCGCAACCTCGACGTGGACCTCCCTCCTCGCTAAACGTACTATATATTCCGGCGAAGGGCTGATGGCGGAAAAATGGCACAACCACCGTCCACCACCAACACTCGCCAGAAATCTACCTATTTTATCACCTAAAGCTAACCCTAACCGCATGTAACCTACCATTAACAACAAAAGAAAGTAAAACAAGCTACGAATCATAAAACTTACTTGATTTGGGGAGAAGAAAGAGATTGCTCGAAGCTTGGCACGGTGGTCGGATGCTCTGAAGACGATGACGGGCAAGAACGCAGAAGAGGCGAAGAGAAATCAGAAAGAAAAAGTGCAAAATGGGACAATCTCCCCCCTTTTATACTGAGGGGCACGTGCACACACACGCTCGTAGGCGATAGTGACTGCCACTAGCCATCATTACCTATTAACTGCTACACAGGGCTCGAGGCACACGTGGCAGCCAACCGTTTCCAATTTTATCTGACGCTTAATCTCCCAGAATACCTGGCAATATGGTCACGACCACGAATATCACGGACACAGAGAGCCACGAGCACTTCGAGACAATCCTCCTCGTCTCCAAAACGACGACTTTATGCTGGCTCCACGGAGCAACGAGAAGTCCTTAAGTCATCGCTCCCTTGCTCGGGAGCAACGACTTGGGGGGCTCCTGTTCTGGACTGGACCAATGGCTAGACATGGCCCAATCTGCTTCTGCTCCAGAGCGGCCCAAATTGCCTAAGTCCAATCCACAGAGGGGCAAAAGTTACCTTTCTGCCCCTCCAACCGGGCAAGGAACGTAACGTTCCTCCCCGGAATTACTGCCCGTCACGCACGGCTTTCTCAATGGCCGAACAGCAAAGGACAGGTGCCCGGAACTGCGTTTATGCCCGACATAACGGCTAGTTTCGGGCACCCTGCCCGACATAACGGCTAGTTTGGGCAGTTACCTATTCTTTGGGGAAAACGGTTATTTCGCCCCAAAAATAGGACCGTTGGCCACGCGCTGGGGGCTTTATATAAACCCTCTCACTTAAGAGGGTCAGGTATCTAATATTCGCCCTAAGAATTCACTCTTTGTACTTGCCCCTTTTTCTTTGACCTTTACTTACTTGAACGTCGGAGTGCCTTGCAGGTACACCCCCTCCTCCTCTCCATACGACCGACATCCTTGACGCACTTGGCGGCCTGATTCTACAGGATCTGATCCAGCCTTCACGATCAGTATAAATATCACACGTAGTATCTGGATTAAAGATCAACCATAATAATTTCTCAAACGAGGAGAAATCCAATTCATTCTCAAAAGAGAATTCAATAACAGTCATTTGACCAATCAAAATTATTTCTCAAACAAAGAGAAATTCAAATAACTTTTCAAAGAGAATCCAAAAAACAACACTTGATTCTCAATTCAACGAGTAGAAAAAAAAGGGAGAGAAGTTGGCGCTTTGATAATTCAAAAAACGCAGAGTATAGAGAGTGGGGAAGGAAAAAATCAAAACAAATGTTTGGTGTATTTTAGAATGAAACATATTCATTCCTTATATAACAAAGTAAGTTAGTCAAAGAATCTAATCGAAGCAATATCAGACCAATGAATTTTTCAACTAACACACAAACAATATGGAAATTAAGGAACTCATCTCCATTTTGAAATACTGATATGTTCCACCCTACTTGAATTTAAAAATATATTTCATAAGTAACATTAAACATTTTTAAGATTGTACAAAAACATAGGCGCCTATGAGTTGAATCTTTATGTAGAAAGCAATATTTTAATTCAACAAGAGTGACACAATTGTCTTGAACTTTACCTCATGCATCAAACTCCCATATAACATTAATTTTCTTAATATCTAATAAGAATGTACTTTAATATCTCTACACATCTATATCATTTTAGTGAAGGCTATAAGAATTCTGCTTTGTAATTTCGTAGGGAACGACCTAAATTCCACACTCACACAAGTGAGTCTATCAAGAGTACTCTTAAAGCTAGGTACTCCTTCATACGAAGTATAGATCTAATTAAGAGTTTCTATTATCTCATCGTCTTAATGCTTAAGAATTCATGGTTTACATATTTTTACTATCATGATCATCTCATATTACTCATAACTTGTTATCACCCATTAAACCTATTTCTTGGAATCTTCAATCTATTAGGTCGGTTACCATCATGAGCCATTGACTTCTCTATATGTATTAAAATCAGCTTCTTGGGTGTATTATAGACTTTCTCTCTTGCTAATCCTTTCGTCAAAGGATCTATTATATTTGCATAAATGCCTACAAGATCCACTCATACAACTCCTTTAGAGATATATTTACCAACAATAGTTGCATATGATATTATTTCATACTCTGTCATAGACTGAGTCATGAGTCATGATAATTTGTTTCTTCAATTTCCAATATATAACTCCTCCAACTATATTAAATATATAGCCAGTAGTTGCTTTAAAATTATTTGATAAGATATTATAATTTGCATCATTGTACTCTTAAAGTATATCAGGAAATCTCTAATAATGTATACCACGATTCATGGTCCTTTTAAGGTATCACACAACTCGCTCAATAATTTTTCAATTCTAATTACTATGTCTATTAGTAAAACTACACTACAGTCCTACGACATATGTAATGTCTTTCTAATACAATCTGTGGGATACCTATTATTGCCAATGATGCTCTCATACTCAGTTTGTTAACACTATCAACAATGCTCTTTAATAGCTCAACACTCGGAACGTAAAGTGTGAAAGCAAGTTTACCATCAAAGTAAATATATTTCTTCAAGACCTTCAGCACATAGTAAGATTTATCCAAAGATATTTGTTTACAGATATATTGATCTTAGTATAAAAAATCACACTTGCTACTTTGAGATTTTTTTATATCAAAGTTGTTACACAACAATGATTTTACATCATTAACGGCATGAAGGTTTGATCAAAATATAAGCAAGTCGTTTACATAAAAACATATCGTAGTTCAAATGTCATTTTTAGATTTGTAATAAATGCATTTGCCACTTTCATTCATTTTATACCCATTCAGTATCATAAATTTATAAACCTTTTCATATCATAGCTTTGGAGTTTTGTTTTAAACCAAACATAAACTTATCTAACTTATCGATCTTGTATTAGAGTCATGGTTTCCATCATGAATAAAAGATGATTCTACTTATCATTGAAGATAATCTTCAATCACCACCTTCTTTGTTTTTAGTGTTTTTCTCATTATTTATTATATTTTTCTTTTTTCGAATATTTCACAGCAATTACTAATTGTGTTTCTATCAATTTCTAAGCTTTAAACCTATTATTTGTTTTAAATGGAGGGGACCTAACATCTGAGGAATATTCGAAAAGGGATGATGCAGAAGATGATCTTTGGAAATCCTTGAGGATTAAAGAAAGCATTCTAAACCAAAAATCTAGGATGAAATGGAATGCTGATGGTGATGATAACACTAAATTTTTCCATGCTGCTTTGAGGAATCGTATTAATATGAATACCATCTCATCTGTTTGCATTAATGGTAAATTGGAGGAAGATGTTAAGAAGGTCAAGGGTGCAGTCAAGGAGCATTTTGATAAGAGGTTCAATAGGGTTTCAAGACCTTATCCTTCTGTTGGTGAGACAGGTTTCAAGTGTCTGTCTAATGGAGATAGAGAGGATTTAGAGACTGATGTGGACGAAGTTGAGGTCAAAAGGATTGTGTTTGAGTGTGCTGGGGACCACAGCCCCGGCCCTGATGGTTTTTGCTTCGAATTCTTTAAACGGTGTTGGATTATTGTAGGAAAGGATTTTACAAATTGTATTCTAGAATTTTTCCAGGGTGAGAAATTACATAAAGTTTTTGCTTCATCTTTTGTGGTCCTCATTCCCAAATTGGACAGCCCTATGAGCCTTGATGATTACAGGCCTATATCTCTAATTACCTCTGTTTACAAAGTCATATCCAAGATTCTTGCTAACAGACTCAAGAAGAAAATTGGTGGTATCATTTCAAACTCCCAAACAGCTTTCATAGAAGGTAGAAACTTGGTTGATGGTGTCCTTGTCCTAAATGAAGTCAAGACTTTGCCAAGCGTTCAAAGAAAGAGCTCATGCTTCTAAAGGTTGATTTCTCCAGAGCATATGATTGTATTGAGTGGAATTATTTAAGGAATGTCATGAAGATTATGGGGTTTGGTAAAAAATGGATGTCGTGGATGGAGTATGGTGTATTTAACAGTTATGCATCTGTTTTAGTTAACGGTAGTTCTACCCAGGATTTTGGAGTACATAGAGGTCTTAAACAAGGGGATCCCCTTGCCCCTCTTTTATTCACGATTGCTGCTGAAGGCCTAGCTGTACTTATGAGAAGAGCGATTGACAACAGTTCCTTTTCACGTTTCAAAGTCATCCCTGAAGTGTCCTTTCACCTGTTGCAATATACGGATGACTCGATTATCTTAGGCGATGGATCATGGAGGAATATATTGGCAGGAAAGTCAATTCTCAAAGGCTTTCAGTTGATCTCTGGTTTGGATATCAACTTCAACAAGAGCTCTTTTTTTGTTATTGGCGTAGACGATTCAATGTTTTCGGCTGCCGGACTCTACCTTGCCTCCATTAATAGATAAGGTCCGTTCTAGATTGAGTTCTTGGAAAAGTCGATTTTTATCGATGGGTGGAAGAGTTACTCTAATTAATTATGTCCTCGCAAATCTTCCGATACACTATATGTCATTTTACAAACTCCCTGTGAAAGTTATCCGGATTCTAACTTCTATTCAAAAGAATTTCTTGTGGAACGGGTTGGTTTCCAAAAAGGGCGTGTCGTGGGTTGCTTGGAAAACGGTTTGCAAAAAGAGGGAAGATGGAGGTTTAGGAGTGAAAGATATCAAGCTCTTCAATAATTCATTGATGTTTAAATGGATTTGGAGAATCTTGGCACGGCTGGATACTTTGTGGAAGAATTTAATTGACTTTCGATATTCTAACCATACTTTTGAATTTCATTCTGGTGTGAGTTTTAAGTATTCCGTTCCTGCGTCTATTTGGTTGCGTGATTTGTTAAAGGTTTCCATCTCATGTGGGTTGGACAGAGTTTCTGGTTGCATTTCGTATAAAATAGGCAATGGCGACAGAACATCTTTTTGGCTATCTAGGTGGGCTGGCTGTAAGATTCTCGCCGCAGAGTTCAGCGACTTATTCTTATTAGCAGAAAACAAGGACTGTTCAATGGCGGATAATGGCACCTGGGTTAATGGTTTGTGGGTTTGGAACATTAAAGGAGAGTATTATTCTCTCTTGCAGCAAAATCGTATGCAGCTTCCTCGGCTGTATTGCTTCCTGTCCGAGTTCCAACCGACTGTTGGAGCAAGGGATGTGATCTCTTGGCTACTCAATGATGTTTCCTTTTTTCTGTTTCATCTATGTATAATCATTTGTAGGTAAAGTTGGCTGCCTCTGACTCAGGTGTAAGTGTTGAATTTAGAGCTGCTTGCAAACTTAATTGGCTAGCCCAAGCTCCTTTTAAAGTGAAAGTGTTTGGTTGGCGGATGTTGCACAAAAGAATCCCTTCGTGAGACAACTTGTATCGTAAAGGTATCATTAACAATAGACACGAATTTCCTTGTTCCATCAGTTTCATGCATATCGAAACGGTGGAACACCTTCTCTTTTACTATCAAAAAATTGTGCTGGTTTGGAATTTTGTGTGTAGTTGGTTAGGTATACCACATATCCTAGTAGGATCTATGATGTTGGAATTTTGTGTGTAGTTGGAATTTTGTGTGTAGTTGGTTAGGTATTCCACCAACGTTTGACAAGCGTATGTGCAAAAGGCTTGCTAAATTGAGTACTCACATCTTTCACCTTTTTAAAAATTTGGTCACCTGTCAATGTATGTGGAACTCTACCTTGTTCTAGATTTCCATTAAATGCTTTTCTCCACTCATGGTAGTGATGATTAGAATTTAAGAATCTACGATGACCGAAAAGACATTCATCCAACAAAATTGTCGTTTGAAGCATATGTCGTATTATCCCCTGGTTCAACATTCATGTTACTTATCTCACCATGTAATATTAAACATGTATAACTTTGATCAATTCCATGCCTCTTTAAATGGGATTCCAACTCAACGGCGTCAATCCGATGCCCATAACAGCAATCCAAGCAAGGACATGTGATTCGACTAGGGTCTTTGGCGTGTTCAACAACAAACTTAACGAATTCTAATACCCCATTCTCGTACTCTTTTTACAATCAAATGGAAGACTTCCATTTATTATCCATGGTTTTACTAAGTAAGCTAAACAAAAACACTAATTATTCACGCAACTATAGCAAAAGAACAACTAATTACATATAGAGAAGTCAGCAAATTATGGAACCACATAGTGTAAGATTCTAGAAAATGATTAGAAAGTTGACAGAGGGAGTATGTCTAGAATTAGAGCGCGGTCGGAAACAGAGGGAGTTACGAACTGGTGAATGGAGGCAGAGGGAGTAGCGTTGCGAGCTGCTTCATATTGAGGGGGGATCGGACGGTGGGGGTGGTCGAGCCGAATAGTGACGGAACGGGAAGGAGGAGCTTCGCGAGCTTCTTCTTCGTTTCTGTTTAGGTTCCACTAGAAATGTCCAGGGAAACGACGGCCGAACGAAAGGAGAAAGGCCGGTTGGAACGAAGAAAAAACTGTCGGATACGAATGGGGAACAGATGCAAGGATAGTTTAAGAAGTTTTGGAAGTTTTAGGGTTTCCTAAGTTTTGGAAATGTCTAAATTACTGGCTAGTACTGTGATTTTAGTATTTAGAAATTAATGACATAAGGCAACGCTTTCTGAAGCACTTTCTTATGTATTGCCTTTAGCAGCACTTTTTCATAAAAAGAGCTATATATTATATGGCCTATAGCAGCGCTTTTATGAAGCACTTTCAAAGAATGTCCTTTAGCAGCGCTTTTCAGAAGCGCTTTCTAAAGTGTGGCCTCTAACAACGCTTTTTAAAAGCGCTCTCGTATGTATGGCCTTTAGTAGCACTTTTCAGAAACGCTTTTTAAAGTTAGCCTTTAGCAGCGCTTTTTCTCAGTTTAGTATATAGTTTTAATTTTTTTTTGAACTTATAGCAGCGCTTTGGGAAAAAAGCGATGTCTATGGAGTGATGCCTAAAACCAGTTTTGGTGTAGTGTTTCTTTCATTTAATATTTAGTTGTATGGACCATTTAAAAATTTTTTAACAACCTCGTTTTCTTTGATAAATGTGTAATTGTTTAACATTTAGGTTATACTTAATTTCATTTTGAAGAATGTGTAACTTCCTAAATTTAGAGTCATTTCCTCCTCTCATCGTAAATAGGGACATGATCCTTTCTTGTGTTTAGTTTAAAGAAAATGAAATTAGCGAGTGTTTGTTTCACAATTTTGAAAAACTGTTATTGAAGAAATTATTAGATCGAGTCATGCATTATGTCGTTCTCTTTAAAATGTTTTGTGATTGATTAGTGTATTTTATTCACCACATTTTACCTTGTGCTAAAAAAACTTTATAACTTGTTGCTTTTATTTATTGTTTTTGGTGTGTTACCTAAGGTTAGCATATTTTTCCTTTTATTTTAATTCGGTTAATTATTTTCTAAATAAGCTGTAATTCAACTCCTTCGCACTGTGCAGGTCATAGCTTGAGCTACGAGATGTGATTTAATGTGTGGTAATATGCGTTGGAAAGCTGAGAGGATAAACTACAAATTTCACGTTGAAGTCCAAATCTAATTCAGAATGCAAAAGAGTCGAATAATCTGTTTTATGTCATGTCTTAATAAACTAATTAGTTTTGTGCCGATTTTTATTTTTTTTCAGGTCGAATGCTATTAGGTCCAAACTCCCCTTTTATTATTTAAGTAAATTCGCAACTTTCTTTTCGTTCATTCGGGTTTCATAAAATAAAATTAGACGGCTACAATTCCTATGGATAGCTAACTCCTATAATAAGAATCAGAGCCTATCAGATGAACCTGTGTGTGTTACTATTTTGAATTGCTGCGATTTTTTTCCACAAAATCAGAAAAAATCAACAAAAAGTACTCCATTTGAAGAGAATTCTAGAGGGATTTGTAACCTCAAAATCGTAAATTCTTTTTTTTATTTGATTTTATTTCTACTTTTCCTATTTTCGAAAAAAATCTTAAAAAACTATAGATTCTTTATTTGATTTTATTTGATTTTTATTCATATTTTTATAATTTTTTAATTTTATTTTAATCATTTTTTATTTTTTCATTCTTTTTTTCAATAGGGACATTGTGGCCATTATAGTAATTTTTGTATTGTAGTGCTTTATGATTTTGTTTGATTCTGTGTATTATTCTGTGTTGATTTGATTTTAATTTTGATTTTGTTAGTTTTTTTATTAGTCATATTTGATAGTGATTTTATTTGATTATGTATTTATTTGATAATCATATAATGGCTAATCAATATAAAACTTAAAAGAACTTGTTGCACTTTATTCACTTTTAGTTGATTTCCCTTCTTTGTTTGATTTTGATGACTCTTATACTTGTGATGTTTGTACTGATTCTTGTGATGTTTGTACATACATTGTAGCTCATAGTTCTCAACATAAAACAAAGAAATCACACTCTAGTGTTACATATCAGGGCATATCCAAAGCTAAAATAAATGAATAAAAAAAAAGCTCCTGGAACAAGCTTCCACTCACAACAATGACTCTACTCACGAGTATCTTCCTGATACCCATGTAAAGGCAATATTCAAACAGAAGGGGTGAGAAATCACATTCAAGTATAACAGGAATATACTGCAAGGTATGGTACAAACACATAATATAATATTTACAATCTCAAATCACGGTATCTCATTTACATTCTCAGACAACCTCATCAATCACAACTCATTCACATACCAATCACACACCAATTATACATAACATTAATTTCATATGCAACTTTATGCAAAATTCAACTTTGTACAACTCGATGCAACTTTATGCAACTCAGTTATGCAACTCTATGCAATTCTATGTGGTACCAACTCATAACTTGATTCTCTTAGGAACCAGGTCCCCTCTTTGAAACCATGAGCCCCCTCTCTAAGCTTGGTACAAGCCACTAGTCCCCTCTATGGACTAGCAGGAATGCCTCTTAACACAACTCTAATGATGCAGGATCATATCATCAAATCAATTCGTTAAGAACCATATCTGATCCTAATATAAATGCATTGACAACTTAAGTAATCCATTCTCTAGATTACATCACACAAAAATAAGCACATTATCAATCAACAGTGCAACACAAGCATACTAATAATTCATCTCAACAGAAATATATTTCAAACATTCAAAAATACAACAAGCATAACTCATAATAATCCATATTCACAACATTCCTATATGTCATACTTAATCTCAATGCGTAACATCTAATTATTGCAACATAACTCGAGCACATATAATAATTCATCTCAATAAAATTATTATAGCATTCGTTCTTGTATAACTCAACAATACACACTTTAGCATGTATAATTTATCAATTCATACTCATAACTCATAAGAAAGTTCATTATATCATTGATTCATGTTACTTCACAAAAAGCACAACACACCATCGTATAAACATAATGATTCGCTAACCGCTCATACAAATGATCACATTACCCCTATAGTAGGTAAATTACTACAACCAAATCATTTCACCAAGTACTACCATGAGGTATTTATGCGTGTTAGCTTTCTAACTCTTCAAACAACACATTATTTGGACCTACGGATCAAAAGATAGGGCCAAAATCGTCGGACAACATAACAAAAAAAAAGCATAATTTTTCACTATTTGGCCAGCTGCAATTGAACGCCATCTGGTGCAATCAATTGTCACTAAAACACATTTCTCTAATGACTTCGTAAAAATCACTTTTATGGGATAGAAAAATGATTGCACTGTTATTTCTTTTTAAATTTTCAACAAATGCAATCGATTATCATCTGATGCGATTGATTTTCACTGTAGTTTTTTCCAAAACTTTTAGTTTTCTATATCACATGATTCTCTTCCAATTACAAACTTCAACCACAAAACCAATTTCAATTTTGTTCATTTAAAAAAGTCCCTATATATTTTCTAACAAGATTAATACATATATCACATTAATTATCATCAATCTATTCATTTTTCTCATGCCTTAAATTATTCAATCTCATATCAATTTTCATGGATTCAGTTGATTTCAGGAACACAACAGTTGCATGTCATCACACATAATTGCAATTCACATCATAGCATGTAAAAATAAAATTATCATCAAATTTTCATCAACATTCGTCATAACAAAGAGAAAGAACAAATCCTATAAGAGGTAGGTGTCCCTCCACTCTACCCTTCATACAAATGCATATTAATGAAAACAATTCCCCACCCTTACCTTGATATTTTACAGCAATATTCTTTCAAGCTCTATCAATGGATGCTCTTCTCATGCCTTCTCTTGCTCTTTCTCCTTCGCTAGCCTCCTTTTTCTCTTTTTTCCAAAAAATTCTACGTGCTGCTCAACTCTATCCTTCTAATTCTCATATACATGAAAAACCTAGTCTCCTCATAAGACTATTCCTACTTTACCCTTAATTTTCTCTCTAATCCCCACCTTGCCCTCAATATCTCTACAACTTCGATTTTCTTTTATATTATTTAAATAATCAAATCAAATCATTATTTTAATTAATGAAATAATTCCAATTTATTCTATCTTTCTCTAATTACTCTCCACAACCTACTACAAGGTCCCTCACCCCCTCTCTCACCCACATTCATTTATCCACGCACACACAATAACAAAAAAAACACAAATAAATACACAAAAGCATATTTAAATTAAAAATAATAATGATTAAAACTTAGGTGTTACACTACCCTAGCACCCCACATCCCTCATACATACCCTCACCATCCACGTATCCTAGGGAATCTCATATCCCTCATCCTTCACACATAGCCTCATCATCCATTCATCATGAAGGATAACACACCTCACCTACCACATACATACCCTCATCATTCGTGCATCCTACGGGACCCCACACCTCACCTACCACAATTATACTTGTGCGTGAGGAGGATCATGGGAAGCAGGGTGAGGACGATCATGAGGGGCAGTATGGGATTGTGCATAAGGAGTATGATGACCCTATTTTGCAGAATCACGCTGCACATTCAAGTGAGTATCAAATAATATTATGGAAGATATTATATTTGTCCTAGTGCAAAATCCTAAGTTTCTAATTTCAAAATTTTTATTTAACTATACATGTTGTCATCTTTTTGTTTTAATACTTATTCAAATTTTTGTTGTTTAGTTTCGAGCTGAGATGGATTGTTGCGAAATATATAAATTATGTTATTTAGCTATTATATAAAAAAGTTTGGAAAAGATTTGAAGAACATTCCTTGGTTGAAAAAAATGCTTGATTTAAAAAATTTAAGGTATGATAAATTTATTTTAAGTTATTGTTATTTTAATTAATTTTTATATTATAATTGTCTAATAATTTATTTGAATGTCACACAACATTGCAGTAAAAGTGTATGTGGGCAGTAATGAAGTATTGACGCGCTAAACGTGGTTGGGAAGAACAAAATGATAGTCCTAACTTGATAGGCAAGGAAGTATTGACGAACTTCTTGTCTATTGGGTTTTAGCTGATTTTAAGGCAAACTCTAAAATTGCAAAGAAAAAAAAACTCCCAAGACGCATGGTAATTATAACTACCTTTTTCACGTATATATTTTGATTTATTATATATATTTTATTTAATTAAATTTTATTAATTAGGCTAAGAATTTGGAGAGACCCCCACAAATATGAATGTGCTAGTTGCAAAGACTTGTACCAAAAAATTGGAGAATTTTGTTGATGGACATACTAGAAGAGCTTTGGTAAGTTATTTATATTTTATCATTTTATTTATATAATTCTTGTATATAACTAAACAATTTAAATTATTTTTAATTTAATGGAAAATTTGTGGCGTGATTTTCGCGTGGCAACTAATTAAATGTATACAACTATATTTAATTTAAGTTTTTTCTTGTATGTGTAGGAGGACTATCCGACATTGCTCACAAAATTTTTAGTTCAAAATCCTCGGTATACTATGATAGGTTCAGACCCGATTGATGCAAATATGGATCTTTATATTTGGAGTTTAGTAAATTGTAGGAAAAGACCTTAGGAGTGTTTTTTTGGTGTTGGATCTTTGAATGACAACTACAAAATAAGGGATAGAACTTTATTTGATAGAGTTGCGGATGGGGAAGGAATGTCACATCCACCATAATTGACAACCGAAATGATGGAAACAGTGAGACACCTAGCACTAACTAAGGAGAGATGCGAGACGAAAAAATGTGAGACAATGATAAATGCCCAAATGGAGGCAATGAAGAAGAAACATTTTTATATAGAGGAGCAAATACGATAATTAATCTCAGAAAGGAACCAAACAAATAATTCAATGGGTGGTGATGTGAACGAGGATGATGATGTATATCAATATTTTAATTATTTTTAAACATTTTTTGTAAAATAATTCTTATTATTTTTAATATAATCATTTTTAATTTAAATTCATATTTTTAATTATTATTTGAAAATATTCATGTTTTTTATTATTATTTGAAATTCATATTTTTTAATTATTATTTGAAATTCATATTTTAAATTGTAAAAAAATCATATTTTTAATTATTAATAGAAAAAATTCATATTATTTATTATTTTTTGTATTTATTAATTTTTAAATAAACTTTTAATAAAAAAATTTATCTATGAAATGGAAATCACGTGGAAAATAATGCATTGTTTTCATTTTTGTGGCGTTGTAAACACGACGTAAATCTGACAGATTTTCCTTTTTGTGGCGTGAAAATCTAGAGGCAAATTTGTCAACCTACCCTACACTCCTGTCTTGTAGTTGAGCTAGTACGTATACCAGCTGAACTATGTGGCGTGAAATTCACGTGGCAAAGTGTTGTGACGTGAGTATCACATGAGAAAGTTGTGGCATGATTTTCACATGACAAAAAAGTTTCCACAAACACTCTTGCCGCATGATTTTCCAATTCGTTAAAAAATGGTTGTGACGTAATTTTCACGTTTGTGGTGTGAAGATCACGTGGTTAATGACAATATTTATCGTAGCAATCTTAGGGTAGCAACAAGAGAAGGTTAAAATAAGAAAATTAGAAGAAAAAAAAGGCAAGTTTAGCGTTTTGCTGATTTAAGGTTTCATGTCTTCGATAAGGAGCAGTAGAGTTAATTTTTATTAAAATAAAATAGGGAGAAAATCAATTAGATAGTTCATATTATGATTTATTTTTAAAATAAATACTTTTATATGGACTGGATGTTCAATTATATGATTTTATTTTTATTTTTATATTTTAAATTGAAGATTTAAATTTTTCTTTATTAAATCCATTTGTCAATATATGGATTAAAGAATTATTTTGACTTAGATGGTAAATTAATGGACAAAAAGTATTTAATAAAAAAGTGTAGTTTTTAGTTGGTATGTAACATTAATTCATATTTTCAAAGTTTAAATAAAAATTTCTTTTGTTATCACAAATTATAAGAATAAAAAACTTTATTTCCTATTTCAACTGTCTATACTTTTCTTTTTTAAGATAAGCAGCAAGTATATACAAGAGGAATACTAAGAGCATTCCAATCCAAAAGTCACAATAGAAACTATATGACTCCGCCCCCTAACAACCAAAACTACATATTTCACAGACCTCCTACAAAACAGAGGGGTTTTTAAACCACTCATAATAATTACAATTAATCATATGACTAGAACAAAGGGCCAACCACCACCAAGAAGAATGTATAATTCTTTAGACAATGTCATCCAGATTACCAATTGCATCATTGTAAATTAACTAGTTACTAGTCCAACAGATGCACCAGCATGTGGAGAACTAAATCAGACATCTTATCTTCTTCGAGCACATACCAACCAACTTCAAAAACCAATCCATCAAATGGTCACAACAGTTATATCTACCTCACTCCATAATACCCCAACCCTGCCGTAGATTTCCACCCAAACTAAATGAATGCAAGGACAAGAAATAATCACATGAATAATGCTTTCTACTGAGTTAAAACAAAAAACACAAATTGTATTGTGGCATTTAGATATTACTCCCCTGACTGCCAGATTCGATTGCGTTGGAAGCCTATTCAAGATCATTCTCCAACAAAAAATCTTGCCCTTCACGGGAATCTTGAATTGCCACAAAATATCTAGTGCAATCTTGGGAGCAATATCAAATACATCAAAACCACCAGCTTGCAGGATAAATCATGCACGAATTGACAGAAAATTGCATATGGGGGGTGTTTACTGTGAATTTTGGTAAACAACCTCTGATCTATCAATCTAAACGCAAATTGATTTAACTTGCAGGATTGATCACACAAATCCTAGGACATGTGCTAAGTTTGAGAGACAAGTGTAAATTAAAGAAAATGTAAACTGAACTCCACGTTCGACAATGGTGAAAATAAAATCTAACTGAACTCCACGTTCGACTACAGGCAATAAAGTAAAGTGAGAACTTGAAATTTAAAGCAATGCAAGTAAAGGGTGCGAAAATTAAAGGCGTCGAATAGGTAAAAGCTTTGAAAGTAAAATGCAACGAACTCCACGTTCTTGGAAAGTAAAGGCTGGGAAAGTAAAAGTGCTGTCGAAGGTAAGGTGCTGGAAAGTAAAAGACTTCGAAAATAAATGCAGTTGATTTAAAGGGGAACTTCACGTTCTTGAAAATGAAAGGCTTTGAAAAGCAAAGGTTTGAAGATTAAATGCTTGAACATAAAATGCGGTCGAAAGTAAAACGCAAAAAACTTAAATGACTTTGAACATAAATTTGGTATGGAAGATAAATTTCAAGAAACTGTAAAGACATGGAAAGTAAACATGCTGACGATAAATTAGATTAATGAAGACAATGGTGTTACATTACTTACATTCTCACGAACTCGTTTCTCTACACGCGGGTACTTTGAGTTTCTTAGAGTAACTTGTACAAAAATATGAACACCCCATTTACATAGAACCAACTCCTATTTATAGTGCTAGGAAATAACTACTCAGTGGTGGTTACTGCTTCGAACGTGTGGATTTTGGCGCCTTCACCTTAATCTCAACTGTTCCCACGTCCACAACTGTTCTTATTTAAATTTCAAATATTGGAAATTCCCTCCAATCTTAACATAACCGCTGCAGCGCTACATTCTCCCGGTCGAAGAACCCTTTCTATACTTAGCCATTTTTTAAGACTTCTCCACACTTATTCGACTCAGGCCTCCCAAAAGTTAGGTCGAAGCCTTTTTTATATTAAAAATAACTTTTTTTTTAACATAACTTTGATTTTGTCTGGCGTCGAAATTGAGGGTTAACAGGGGGCGCCTGGCCACACAAAACAATCTGCTATACCAACCATCGACCTAACCTCAACCAGAATCAACATAAGCTTATTGAATTCTAACTCCACTTTTCCAACCATCGAACTCTCATTAAAGGCCAGCTTCCAATACAAACCCTCCTCAATCCAACCACCCAACACCCTGATAGCACATTCTTTCATTTTAGATTTTTCAAACACCACAGGAAACCTATCCCTCAAGGGAATCACATCAAGCCACCTTGAATTCCAATAGGTCACAAGGGATCCGTCTCCTAGTTTGTACGATAGCTGCATCATAAATCCTTCTTCCTCCTACGAATCACCAATCTACATTACATCCATCCACCAGAGTGATGTATTCCTACAGGTCCTAGAATCAAATTTTAACAAAAATCTGCTTACAATGCAACCATTCCTATATTCGAGAATTATCTTCCAAAAGGATGATAGAAGACACACGACTCCGACACATGACTCCGATACCAAAAGGATGAAAGATCTATCACCAAAAGGATGATAGAAAGCACACGACTCCCACACCAAAATGATGATGGATCTACCACACCAAAAGGATGATAGAAAACACACGACACCAAAAGAATAAAGAACACACGACTCCGACACTAAATGGATGATGAACCTATCACAGAAAGGATGATAATGAACACATGACTCTGACACCAAAAGGATGACGGACCTGTCACCAAAAGGATGATAGCGAACATACGATATAGGTTTCCGACACCAAAAGGATGACATATCTATCACCAAAAGAATGATAGAGAATACATGGTTCCGAAACCAAAAGGATGACGGACTTATAACCAAAAGGATGATAGAGAACACACGCTGAATATTTTGATTTCTGACACCAAAAGGATGACAGATCTATTAACAAAAGGATGATAGTGAACTCACAAAATTTTTTAACACCAAAACGATGATAGATCTATCACCAAAAGGATGATAGAAGACACACGACTCCAACACCTAAAGGATGACAGATCTATCACCAAATGGATGATAGAAAACAAACAACTCTAACACCATAAGGATGACGGATCAATTACAAAAAGGATGATAGAAAACACACGACTCTGACACCAAAAGGATGACGGATCTATCACCAAAAGGATGATAGAGAACACGTGACTCCGTACCAAAAGGATGACGGACCTATCACCGAAAGGATGATAGTGTACACACGACTACGACACCAAAAGAATGACCGAGCTATAACCAAAAGGATGATAGTGAACATACGACTTAGATTTCCGACACTAAAAGGATGATGGATCTATCACCAAAAGGATGATAGAGAATACACGGTTCTGACACCAAAAGCATAACGGACTTATCACCAAAAGGATGATAGAGAACACACACAGAAGATTCTGATTTCTGACACCAAAAGGAAGATAGAGAACACACGCAGAAGATTCTAATTTCTGACACCAAAAGGATGATAGATCTATCACCAAAAGGATGATAGTGCATACATGCAACCCAATGATCTTTCACCAAAAGAATGAAAGTGAGGTCAACAAGACTTTCAATTAGCTGTCGCTCCCGGGATTTTCTTCCAAGTACAAACGCGAAAGTGGCGCTGAAACAGAGTTGCCAGCAATGTGTATTTATCCCAAAAGAGGGAAAGGAAACACTGCGTAAACCTGAGGGAAGAGAAAAGACATGGTCTCGCGACCAAGAGAAATGGGTAAGGGAGTCGGTTACACGAGGGGAAGGTGTTAGCACCCCTACGCATCCATCGTACTCGATGGGATCCACGCTTGTTGTCTCGATCAAAGGGTGTCGTCATCTGGAGCTTCGCTGCTACTGGAAAGGAAAAGGAATGGGAACGGAGGAGAATGAAGAAACGAAGGAGAAAAGAAAAAGAAGTGACTCGATAGGACATCACTCGTCCTATGCCTACGTATTCCCTCGTGCAATGGGAAAGTCAAAGTCAACGTAGTACAGACACGAACTAAGGGGGGAGGTTGCTCGCCAAGACATCGCCGTCTCGTAAGTACGTATCCTCAATCTAACTAGAAGGAGGAAATCAGAGCAGTCATAGTTCGACCTAACAAGGTCTTAGTGTTTTTTTAAGAGCGACGTTAAGCTCGCGTCCGACAGTTAGGGTCGATGCCTGTTTGCGAAGAGACGGAAGTAACGTGCCTTTTCTGAAAATGAGTTTGAAACTTAACAATCTCGAAGGATGAAAAAGGTTTGAGTTTGATTTGTATTTTTTAGACAAGAAGTGGATTGAAGTTAGTTTGTAAGTTGCGTTGCACCCAAGTCTACAACATAGGATCGAATGCGTCGCACATTGACCCAAGACGGGACGCGCACTAAAAACTCTAGGAAAGTGAAAGGAAGCCCCCCACTCTCCATTGCCCATGTACAAGGCTCATGCATAATACATGTTAACTTTATTAAGTGTTTTAGAAGTGGTTATGAGATGAGAAGAGAAGACTCAAGTTGAAAAGAAAACACTAAGGGGAAACTAAATTGTTCCTAATGTTGTCATGCAAAAATGGCCCTAAGGTCAAGGTTTGAGAACCTAAGTCTACGGAGAAGAGAGGGATAGCACTACCTAATGCTTATCCTACCTCACCTTAATAAAAAATTAAGGATGAGCTAGGATCCCAAAGGGTGTGAAAGAATTGTACACAAAGCACTATATCATGTAATCCATAAAAGAGAAAGAGAAGTAAGATAGATGAGAGATGAAAGAAGGGATGAACATGGATAAGCATCCACATGTTCGAATGCCTTACCTCTACCCCTACACAAAAGGTTAGTACCAAATGATTACAAGTAATGAATACAAGTATCAAAAGTAAACCAAACAAATGCTAGTTGCTTTAAGAAGACAACTTGAAAAGCAAACAAGTGCTAAACCCAAAAGGGAAGAGTCCTAAGGGTTAAGGGACATTTAAGGTCAGTATGTACATATCAAGGGATTCTACTAATGCTAAGGTATCAAACAAAGTCAAACTATGTTGAAACATGCACTAAAAGAACATACAAATACAAGTTGTACCAAAACTATGCAAGATGAATGCAAATGAATCATGAACATGAATGAATGCACATGTAAACATCAAAGTCAGAAATGAATGACATTTATGAGTGGCCATGAATGTCATTAGATGAACCTACAAGTCACAAAGGAAAAAGTATGCAATAATTAAGCAACTATAAGCTAAGGAAACACCCTTTTGATTCATACAATTATTCATGCTTACATCACAAGTAAAAGATGAAAGTATAAGATGGCCTCATGCAAAAATGGATGCAAATCAGTAGCTTATGACATGCTAGATGTCCTTTAGCATATAATAATGATCATACAAATCCCATACAAGTCTCGTGTTGAATCACATTGAAGAAGAAGAACAAACTAGGTTCAAACAAGTTCATACAAGTTCAAACTATGCACACACTAGATACAACAAACCAAAAGAAGTCACGTAAGTGAAATGAATCATGCATGAGCATCCAAGTCAGTAGCATATCACACTTTAAATAAAGTTGAAATAAAAATAAGAGACCTATAATATTCATAGACAACTCATGTCATTATTTGTTAAAGGTTAAGAGCAAAACAAATTCAAAGTTGTCAAGTATGGATGACTTATGAAATGAGTGAAGATGGATGAAGTAAGAATGAATTAAAGGCATGTAAACATGTCAAATTAAGGGGTTAGATGCATGTTGAATGAAGTTAGAAGTCATACACATTCATGTTATTTAGAAGTTATAAAAGAAGTAAGTGCAAAACTAGTACAAAGGAGTATTCAATCATTAATGTCTTTTGAAGTAAATGAAGATGAAGTTCACATGGATCAAATGCATATTAGACATGTCAAGGTTAGAGGCTATTGACCTCTAATAGGTCTCATACAAGTCCTAAAAGAAATGAGAGAAGTACACCACACAAGGTACAAACAAAGTTAACAAACAATGTTCAATTTGGAGATGACATATCAAAGTAGGAATTCATGAGACAAATGGGCATTTATGAGTCAAAGGAGTATTTACAAGTATATAAAAATATTATAGGTCATATTATATCATGTGTGATGGAATGATGCAACGAGTAAAAGCATACTACATAAACAAAGGAAACTAGCACAAGTTGAACAAGTGAAGACAATTTGAGGGCATGTGAATTCAATTAGGTGAAATGAAGTTATGAGTCACACATGAATGGTTAGAGATGATCTAAAATAGAAAGAAAGTCAATTTTGGATGGCTTTTAGGTCATATAAGTATTCATGAAGATATGGTATGCAACACATAATATAAAGTAGACAAAGAGGAGTCAAATACCAAGTGCCAATCCATGTTCAATCAAGTCTATACAAATCAATCAAAGTTAGGATTTAAGGACCTATAATTTGGTTTTAGAAGACCTATAAGAATGCCTAAACATGTACGAAAATGAATGCATAAGTATCATGTTGAATGGTTACACAAGGAACACAAAGCCCTAGTACTAACAATCTAAACATCTACACAAACAAGATGTACTTCAACAATTGACACAAGCATGATTAAATGTTGTAAAAATTCAAAGGAAACAAGTGAGATGGAGTGAAATCAGAGGGTAAATCATATGCAAAAGAATGAGAAAAAATTCATTTGTTATCATGTTTAAACAAGACCTATAACATGCTCCATAATCATTGAACAAACACATACAAAATAGCATTCAAAAGCCAATCAATCATCCCCTAAAAAATCCTATAAAATTTTATTATGATCATTAACATGTCTTAACATCCTATACCAAATACCATACAAAAGTTCTTCTTCTAAGTGTACTTAAAAAATAAACTACCAAACAAATAGCACAAAGAAGGTTCACCCAAATGCACTTAAATGAAAACTCACTAAAATATGGAAAAAAAACCAAATCAGCAATTAAAATTCATCAAAAATTCATTAAAGGTGTTAAGATGATACATGAATAGTTTTATAATTTTTGGACATTCACAAGTATTTTTAAAAATACATTTTCAAACATGTATGCAAAAAACAAACAAAAATAGAAAACAACGGGAGGGGGTGCAATCAGTAACACGCCTCAGTTACTTTCTATGTGGGCTTAAGAAAGGGGGTGCAAAAAGCGAACATCAACCCAGCCCAATGGTGCGTGTTACTGAGGATCATGCCATAGGGTGTAGTCAACAGGTTGACCCACTGAGAGCCTTTAGATCAGGTCAACAACTGATGATCAGCCAATTATTTTAATCACACGAATTAGATGCAAGGCACATGATACGTTATGGTGAGGTTCAAACATGAGATCATCCATTTCAAAAATACATCAGAGTTGGATCACGTGAGAGGGATGGCCCCTCATTAATGCGCTGGTGCCTTTCCAGCCTTAGGATCAAACCACATCAAGGGCTGAGATTATAAGGTGAGAGTGGCTAGGGTTTATGGATGGTGGCTGGACTGGTCTTTCTGGTCACCTTCTCCGGTGACCTCTCCGGCGGCCACGGTGGTTGACTTACACAGAAATGACACATGAGTACACTATTCCACTCAGAAATTCACGAGGATTCCAAATATGGCATATCTTTTCGAATATCAAGCACAAATCGTCCAAATCGAAGGCAAACAATTGAGCTCTAAAAATTGAACTAAGTACCTAATGTGCATATCAACTAGCCAGAGTGTCCAATAATCCTAAGGGACTTCAAAGCAGCAAGAAGCAAGCTTACAAGACATGAAAAAATGCAAGAAAAGTTTGAAGCTGAAACCTGAACTTTGGTGAAAACTTTCAATGCAAGAAAACCAGAGAAGTCCTTGATAGTTGTAGCTTCACCACTAGCCAAATAAAGGCGAACTACCTTTGAATATTGCCTTGAAATTCCAACAAAAAATGGAGATGAATCTTGAGATGAACAAGATGAAGCATCACTCTTTACTCCTACGCCTTCAAAGTATCCATGGTTGATCTCTGATGAAGAATAGTGGAGGAAATGCCAGAAGGAGAATGATGGAAGAGGAACTTCGAAGAGAGAGAAAAGTGAGAAATTTTTTAGAGTGAAAAGTTTGTTATGACTGTAACTGTTTTTGGTTAGAGCTTGGTTCAAGCTTATATATGCAGTTAGGGAAAATTAACCAAGGTTAGAGTTGAGTTAGAGTTGAGTTTAATCATGGTTAGTGTGTATTGTTGTGATGGCAGCGCATGGTAATGATGTATGGATGGCATGCTGGTTTATCAAAATTGTCTCTCTTTCATGGCCATATGGAGTATGCTTTGTGATGTATGCATGAAGTGTCATAAAAATGCATGGGCAGATGTAGTAAGGGTGGCAAGAACTAGGCTATGCGCATGGTATGTAATAACCACAAGAAAAGTGAAATTGACAAGAGTTTATGCACAAATCATGATAAAAACTTTGGCAAAGATTATTTCTGAGGATAATGGATGAATTGTCATGTTTTTGGCTTTTTGGAAAGAGGACGTGAAGTAGAACAACATTGATGTTGAAGGCAACTTAAACCAAAGGCTGAATCATGGAGGAAAATGGTGTTGAATTCATGACATTGCACTGCATTTTGCCCAGGCTGGCCTGTACATGACTTGGTCGTGGTGGGCAACTTTTCATACCTTGATTGTCACCACTTTAACCCCAAATATCTTGAGATAGGTTGATCAAATGAAAAAAGTTTCAACAACACAGTTGTAGAGGGCTGCAAGATGAACAACTTTGATGTTGACAACTTTTCCATGTGAAGCTTGCATCATAGAGAAAAAGGACCATGAACATAGACCCTTCATGCACAAAAGGTGTTTGGTCAAATGACTGCCTGGTGGCTCGCCCATGACTTGCCTGGCTGATAAAAAATGCCATGATTTGTCTCAACTTTAATGCCTCATATCTCTCTCAATTTTTATCCAATAGAGATGTTCTTGGTATGGTTTTGAAGCTTGGAAGGTGAACTTTAAATAGGCCTCCATAAGCTTTCAATTTGGTGCTTGGAACATAAAGAAAGAATGCCCTAAATTTGGGTGCTCACCTTGCCAAAATTTACCATAAATGGAAACCCTAATTTCTATTTTTGGCAACTTTTCATATCTTTTGATTTTTGATGTATCCCTTGATATTTCTTGATCAAATCTTCACCAATGATCATATTTGAGATGAGGAACATGTATTTGACCCTAAAAAGTCAAGAGTTGACTTTTCCCTCTGCATAGTTAACTTTTCCCCAAATCTCCTGATTTTAATCAATTGATCAATTGAAGATCTTCTGAAATGAACCAATGGGCAATACTTCATCCTTGGACAATTGAAACCTTATGGAAGACCTTGAAATCAAGCTTTGATAAAAAATCACACTTGCACTAACTTTTCCCCAAAACCCTAATTTATCAATATTTGCTAGGAGATGATGAACTGCTTCAATCCTTTGTTGAATTCCCTTCTCTTGATGACTTGAGGGCTCAAATGATATGAATTGAGATATGAGAAGCCCTTGGGACTTGTTTGGAAAAGTTTGATTCTTGTTCTTTGGCTTTGAACTGTCCATACCTTGAGACAACTGATCTCATGCCTTGCAACCAATGATGTATGTATGATTTTATATGACCTATTATGAAATGCAAATAAATGAAGCATAAGCCAATTATTGGCGAAACATAAGAGGGCAAATTTTGAGGTGTTACAGCTGCCTCTATTCAATCAACTGTGAACTTGAATGGATGAGAGCAACGACTGTCAGAAATTCAAGGTACATAGGGATTGAATACAAGAATAACCTGAAAAGGGGGAAATGTGTGACAAACAAAGTAGTTGTGGGAGAAGATATTTGTGGAAAAGAGTCTGGAACAAATGAAACCCAAAGGACGCTCGTCGGGGAACGACTGAAGTTTTGCCTGTCGGGAACGGTAAAGAGGGCCTGTCGGGAACGGCTACAGCTTGCCTGTCGGGAACGGCTGAAGTTGGAAACCTATGGTATACCTGTCGGGAACGGTAAATGGGTCTGTCGGGAACTGCTAGGTCTAATACTCAAAGGTCGCCTGTCGGGAACTACTAAAGTTGAAAACCTATGGGTTACCTATCGGGAATGGTAAATGGGCCTGTCGGGAACGGCTAGGTCTAAAACTTAAAGGGCGCCTGTCGGGAATAGCTAAAGTTTTCCTGTCGAGAACGGCTAAAGGAATCCTATCGAGAATGGCTCCGGAAATGTACGGTTGCGAGGTATGATCAAAAGATCTTTAAACCGAGGCATAGAACTCTGGTGAGGAGAAAAGTGGTGAAACCCTGGTATTGCTTTGAAATATCCGTTGGGGGATGAACAAGGCATCCTTTTTGGCTTTGTCAATTTGATCGAAGAGAAACAGTTTCGGGCTCTCGCATGAGGTATCAAAACTGGCTTATGCTTCACATGCATATCTTTGAATTTTTCCATGGCATAATGCTCCATCTCAAACGGAAATGCTACGCGTTTTTGAGGATGCAATGATTACTACATGCAAGATGCAAGGAGGCTCCTCAGCAGAATAAATGTCGAGGAAAAGAAGGCGACTCCGCAGGGCATAACAAACTGGATTGTCCTTGTGGTTGCAAACCGTGCTGAATTGACAAACCTGTTGAGGTTACTGGAAAGAATGATGAGGCACCATCTGAATCAACTACTTACGGAAGAAGCATGACTATATAGCTCTGTTGGGGATTGTAATCTCAAGGAAGAATTTTTCCTGTTGAGGGAACCACTTTCGCTTAGGGGAGAAATATCCTTTGAGTCTTGCCAGATAAAACAGGCTGAAGACATCACATGTTATTGATGGGCTAACCAGCGAAAGCTGACACCTGCAAACAAAATGATGTACACATAAGCCCCAAGGTATCATGGGTTTTGAATTCATCACCCAAGAACACCTGACATTTAAAGCAAGTTTAAATTGTTTTCTTTTGCATGCATGTCATTGTAAAACCTCGATGTTTTCAAATGCAATGTTTATCACACAAAAATCGGACGTTTTTGTAATCAAAACAAACTGTAAAAGAAAACAAAAGAGATGGTTATTCTGAATACCAAAAAACTTTATTGATTGATTGAAAAGCCCAAAAAAATAGGCGCTTACATCAAGAAGCAATTCCTGGAAAGAGGTAATTGCTTAAAAGAGAGAAGAAGCTATCCTAATGGCAATGTGGTAAACGAAAATCCATTGAGTTTCAACCCTGCTATGGTTCATATGTCTTCAAGACTCTCCAAGTGCTTTGCTTTCCGAGAGGGATGATCGGACTGATTCCTATCCTTCAAAATGCCCCTTGTTGAAACGAGACGGGATACAAATTACTCAGATCACAACCTTTCGCTTTTTAAATCCCTCTTTTTCCTGGATCGCCCTTTGCGGGTTTTCAATCCACCGGGGATACCCATTTTTTCCTAAATTGCCCTTTCGGGTTTTCAACTTACCGGGTGTACTCAGTTTTTTTTTATCCCTAATTTTTGCCCAAACCTTTTTCCTTTTTTATGGTTCGCCGGGATGCCCTTTTTTTCCTGGACTCTCTTTTTACTGTCCAGCGGGTCCGATTATACGAAGTATTTTTTGACTGCGTCTGAGTTCACAGGCGACGGAAAATCTTCACCGTCGATAGTTGTAAGCATCAAGGCTCCGTCCGAGAAAACCTTCTTGACAACATATGGACCTTCATAATTTGGATTCCATTTTCCCCTATGATCTGTATTAGGAGGAAGAATCCTTTTCAACACCAAGTCACCCGTCTAATAATTCTGAGGACACACTTTCTGATCGAATGCTCGTTTCATCCTTCTCTGATACAGTTACCCATGGCACACTGCTACCAATCTCCTTTCCTATATGAGACTCAACTCGTTGAACCTTGTTCGAACCCATTCAGACTCGTCAAGCTTGACATCCATCATGACACTCAGAGAAGGAATCTCAACTTCAACTGGTAGAACTGCTTCCATACGTACACAAGAGAAAACGGGGTTGCCCTAGAGGTACCGTACCCATGCAAAGCGAAAGGCAACATCTCATGCCAATCCTTATATGTCACGACCATCTTTGGCACAATCTTCTTGATGTTTTTATTGGCTGCCTCGACGACACCATTCATCCTTGGGCGGTACGGAGAAGAATTGTGATGTTCAATTTTGAAGCTCTGGCACAGCTCTTGCATCATTTTATTATTGAGATTAGAACCATTATTAGTGATGATCCTCTCGGGCACCCCGTATCGACAAATAATCTCTTTCTTGATAAACCGGGCCACCACCTGCTTGGTGACATTTGCAAACGAAGCAGCCTCTACCCACTTAGTGAAGTAATCATTGGCCACTAGAATAAAGAGATGTCTGTTAGAGGCGGTGGGCTCAATCTTCCCAATCATGTCAATGCCCCACATGGCAAAGGGCCAAGGAGAATTCATCACGTTTAAAGGATTTGGTGGCACATGCACTTTATCAGCGTCAATTTGGCACTTGTGGCACTTTCTAGCATATTTAAAACAGTCAGCCTCCATGGTCATCCACTAATAACCAGCCCGCAACAATTTCTTTGCCATGGCATGTCCACCAGCATGGGTACCAAAAGAACCTTTGTGCACTTCTTGCATTAACATTTCTGCTTCGTGTCAATCCACGCATCTGAGTAAGACCGTGTCAAAATTTCTTTTGTACAATACACCATCTTCATTCAAGAAGAAATTGCCCGCCAACCTTCTCAAAGTCTTCTTGTCATTATTGGATTCCCCAGCCGGATACTCTTGACTCTTCAAGAAACGCTTGATATCATGATACCAATGTTTATCATCAGTTACTGTATCGGCTGCAAACACATGAGCAGGTCTATCAAGCCTCATCACATCAATTTTAGGTATATGGTTCCACCAATTTACTTGAATCATAGAAGATAACATGGCCAAAGCTTCTGCCATCTGATTTTCATCATGAGGTACATAATACAGTATTACTATTTTGAAGAAAGTCAACACTCTTCTCGTATAATCTCTGTAAGGGATCAAGTTGGATTGATGGGGTGTGCCAATCTCCGAGGACCTGATTGATCACTAGAGCAGAGTCCCCAAACACATCAAGAGTCTTGACCCTTAAATTAATGGCTTCTTCGATACCCATGATGCAGTCCTCATATTCGGCTTCGTTGTTGGTGACATCAAAAGTCAATCTGGCAGTGAAAGGTATGTGAGAACCCTTCGGATTTATGAGAATTACCCCAACACCATTACCGTTCACATTAACAGCCCCATCAAACATCAGTTTCCACTTGTCATCAGGATCTGGTCCTTCATCAACCGGTGGCTCTTCGCAATCTTTCATTTTTAGATACATGATGTCTTCATCAGGGAATTCAAACTTCATTGGCTGATAATCATCAATCGGCTGTTCGGTGAGATAGTCAGACAAAACACTACCCTTGATGGCCTTTTGGGAAGTATATTGTATGTCATATTCGGTCAAAACCATCTGCCAACGAGCGACCCTTTCGGTGAGAGTTGGCTTTTCAAAAATGTATTTGACTGGATCCATCTTTGATATCAATAGAGTTGTGTGAGTCAGCATATATTGTCTCAAACGCTTAGCAGCCCATGTCAGTGCACAACATGTCTTCTCAAGCATTGAGTATCTAGACTCGCAATCTGTGAACTTCTTGCTCAGGTAGTAAATGGCATGTTCTTTCCTACCTGTCTCGTCATGTTGACCGAGAACACAACCCATTGAATTGTCACGTACAGATAGATACATTATCAGTGGTCTCCCTGGAACTAGAGGCATAAGAATCAGAGGCTTTTGCAAATACTCTTTTATTTTATCAAATTCCCTTTCACAATCATCATTCCACCTGATTGATTGATCTTTTCGCAGCAACTTGAATATTAGCTCGCAAGTGGTGGTAAGATGAGAGATTAATTTAACAATGTAGTTCAATCTCCCTAACAACCCACAGACTTGCTTTTCTGTTCTTGGCTCGGGCATATCTTGGATAGCTTTTACTTTTGTTGGATCAACCTCGATTCCTCTTTCATTGACAATAAAACCCAGTAACTTTCCAGATCTTACCCCGAAAGTACACTTATTCGGGTTCAACCTCAGTCTGATTCGTCTCAGCCGTTTGAAGAGTTTTTTCAAATTCACCAGGTGCTCCTCTTCAGTTTGTGATCTGGCAATCATATCATCGACATAAACCTCAATCTCCTTGTGAATCATGTCGTGGAAGAGTGTCGTCATAGCACGCTGATAAGTTACCCCCGCGTTCTTTAAACCAAAAGGCATCACTTTATAACAGAACTTGCCCCATGGGGTAATAAACGTTGTTTTCTCCATGCCTTCCGGTGCCATCTTAATCTGGTTATAGTCGGAAAAACCATCCATGAAGGAAAACACCGAGAAATGAGAAGTATTATCTACCAGAACGTCAATGTGCGGTAGTGTAAAATCATCCTTCGGACTTGCTCGATTTAAATAACGATAGTCAACACACATCTGGACCTTGCCATCTTTCTTAGGTACCAGTACGATATTCGCAACCCATGGTGGATAGTTGGTAACGGCCAAGAAAACTGCATCTAACTGCTTTTGTACTTCTTCTTTGATTTTGATTTCCATTTCTGGTTTAGTTCTTCGGAGCTTCTGTTTGACAGGAGAGCAACCTTTTTTAAGGGGCAACCTGTGCACAACAATATTTGTATCCAACCCCGGCATATCTTGATAGGACCAGGCGAAGATATCGACATATTCCCGTAGCATCTCAATCAGCCCTCTCTTCACATTCTCTTCTACGCTTGCCCCTATTTTGACTTCTTTTCTCGCGTCCTCGGTACCAAGGTTGATAACTTCTAGTGACTCTTGATGAGGCAGAATAGATATTTCCTCCTGTTTCAATAATCGGGCCAGTTCTTCGGGAAGTTCGCAGTCTTCCTCACCCCCCTCTTCAGCTTGGTAAATTATATTATCAAAGTCGTATTGAATCATAGCAGGAACGTTATCAATAGAATCCGGAGGATTGTTTCTGCATAAATCAAGCACAAGGTTGCAGCATTCTAAGTGGATCAAGCCTCAAGATCGCCAGTGTCACCAAATTAGGGTTTGGTCGACCAGGGCCTCCCGAAGGAAATTTTCCTCTGGGCATGAGCCAATGCTTTAAAGGATAACCTAATATGCTCCATGGAACATCATGGACCCAATCATCAAGTCAATTTAACCTCAGGGGATGCATTCATCAAAAATCAGGAATTAGGGTTTCTTGACTAAATTCACCCCTAAGTTGACTTTTGGGACAAATCATGAGCCAATACCTCAAGATAGGATTTAAGGGTCTCTAATAAATCACATTGATCCATTTTCAACAATGGATTGATCCAAGAAGCTTGAGCAACAAGTTTCAATTTCATCAGAAGCACAATCAGGGTTTCGCGGGAAAAGTCAACTGTAGCTTTGACTTTTGACCATGACATGCTCCCAAACCCTAGGACATGATTCAATACACCCTATAATACCTATGAAATCAATCCATTAAGTTTGATTTAGGTCAAGGACTTGATTTCATAGAGGATCACACAATTTGGAATTCATTTGACAAAAAGTCAACTGTGCACAAAAGTCAACTTTGACTTTTTGAGATTTTTCACAATTATGGTTCTTTGACCCTGAAATGATGTTAATGTGTGGTTGGAATCATCATTCATCAAGAAAAATCAAGAAAAGTGGGATAACTTGTAAAAAGGGTAATCATAAAAACTTAGAAATTTTTCTAAGTTATGGAACAAAGTGGCTAGGGTACCAACTTTGGAGGATCATAACTCTTAAACCACAAGGCCACTTTTCCCCATTCAAAGTTGGATTTGTAGCCCTAGTGGCCCTCTACAAAAGCTTCAAACACAACTCATTCCAATTCATCATGAATTTTAAGTTATTGAATGATCAAAATGGTTGAAAACATGAAATGCCACTTTTTCCAAAACATAGTGAAATTTTCACTAAGTCAGAATCTGTCTTGCTTTTTTTCCAAATGTAGGGGCATTTTTCAATTGGATCCAAAAAGTATCAAAACCAATTATGATCAAACAGTTGTTGTATCATATGAGGGCTTTCCAAAATGGCCAAGAACTCCATCAAATTCCACTTGAGCCATGAGATATGACAATGCCAATATGCCTTGCTGCAAACTGTCATGGCAAGGCAGATTTGGGAGTTTTACTCGATTTTCCAAATTTGTGTAAATGACAAACACACTTATCCATCTGAACACCTCAAGGGGGGCCAAGGAGGAACCAACTCTGATCCCAAACCTCCCAAGTCTTTGGAACCAAAAATAGAATGCCAAACCTAGAATTTACTAAAAGAGGGACAAGACTCCAATTTTGGTTTGGAGCATTCAATGCATACACCAAGGTGGCATGGACTGAGCTATTTCCAACTGAATTCAGTCAAGACTTATCCAAGACCAAGGGAACTAGCAACTTGTGCCCTAACCTCTAGTCAATGGCTAGAGGAGACTTAGATTCTCATTGATCAACATTGGTCAAACCTATGCAGTAGTTGCCATTCACTATTCCTTGCAAAACAAACTTGCTCTACTATAAATAGAGCTCATTTGTGATCAATTTAAGTACACCAAAGCCATCAAACATATGTTTTCCTCAAAATCTCCTTCTTCACTCCAAAATTGCCTTCCAATGCAAGTCACTATCGGGTTTTGAGTTTGAGAGCAATTCCAACCAAACCAATCACACACGCACCTCATAAACATCATATAGAAGTGATCCAAACACTTCCATAACATCTGGAATACCAAAATCACAAAATCACTAGCCAACTGCTCAAGCCTTTGACATATTTGCAGTTGAGGTACAAAATCACGTTCCAGCTCAATTCAATCCACTCCAAGCACCCAGACACACTCCATAGCACCTAGGGAAGGTGTCCATATCCTTGGAACCAAGCTGTAACACCTCTAACACAAAACACGATCACCAGCTGTAAGAGGTAAGCATGAGCTCTTCTAACACTATGATCCATGCATTTTTTTCTGCACAATAATTTGGCCATATGTTCATAATCATGCATGGAGTGTTTTCCCTCAATCAATTGCATTGTTTGAATCGTGTATGCAATTTCTGAACCTTCATGCAAATTTTAGGGTTCTTGAGGTTTCTCTTTGATTTCTTATTCCATGTTTAAAATAAATGAAATTAAAGACCATAGCCATGATCGTGAGGTTGAAACGAGTAGATTGATATGTAGATTGCATGATATAATCAAGTATTCAGTGAGATTGGATAGAAAATGCAAATCTGCAGAAACAGAGGTGGCGCGTGTTCTTGCCCTTGTTCTTGGCGCCCTTTTTGAAAATTCAAATATTTGAATTTTGTGATTTTATTTAATTGATTCAAAAATTAATTTCTCTCTGAGTTTTAATGGTTTTGAGTTGATTCTTTTTTAATAATTCACAAAAAATGTTAAAATATTTTATTTTCCCAAAAAATCCCAAAAATATTATTTATTTCATATACTTGATATTTTTGTAAAGAATTAATATTTTAATTGTTTTTCACATTTAAAATATTTTTTGCTTCTTGAATTTTCAAATTTTAGTGATTTCCAAACATTTTGTGGATCAAAACTTGATTTTTGAAACATTAATCCAAGATCACAATTTGTTTTCCACATGTTAAACAATTTTGGTCATTTTAATTTAATTTTTTATTCAATTAAAATACATTTTGAAAACAAATTATGGTTTTTGATTAATTCAACCCTCATCAAACTTTTTCAAACTCTTTGGGCCTCTAATAGAGTGTAAGACCCAATCCTTTGTACATAGAAACAATTTTTGGGCCTCAAATATTGTATAAGTCCCGTTGTATTTCAAAAGCTCGGCGCGATCGTCGCCAGTCAAAAATCAAATCATCTGGGCCTACAATCGTGGTATAAGCCCCATTCTTTTAATTTAAAAATCATTGGGCCTCTAGTAGAGTGTAAGACCCAACCCTTTGGTAAAACCAAAACTTTTTGGGCCTCAGTATATTGTATAAGTCCCGACACCATCAAAAAGTTTGGCGCGATCATCGCCTTTTAAAACAAAACCTTTTGGGCCTCTCCTTGAGCTGTAAGCCCCACCACTTGTATAAAAATAAACCTTTGGGCCTCTTGAGAGAGTGTAAGACCCATCCCTTTGTACAGAAAACCTTTTGGGCCTAAGTCACTTGTATAAGTCCCTGTACAAAACAATAGTGCAATCATTGACAAAACCTTGGGCCTCTCCTTGAGCTGTAAGCCCCAACAATCTATTCAAAGTACTTTCTCCTTTGATTTTGAATATAATATTGTTATCAAAGCTTTCTTTGTTGAATAACTAACCAAACAGCATGGAAGCTCTACAATCGAGTAAGTGTTTATCCGCTTTCATATATATATATATATAACTGTATTGTGGGGCTGCTCACTGTAAGTATTCTTTCACAAAATTTTATATACTCGGCATATACCAACTGTGTAAGACTAGTATAGTTATTTAGAGTTTTCCCCGGCAACTACGTCTAGCACTAGGTAAAGCCTGTTGGTCACTCTTAAATAAAGTCAAAACTTGATCCCCATAGGATTACCAGACACAGTCTTCCCTCCTCTTGGGGTTAAACAATATGGAGACGTGAAAGGAAACATTATCGGTGAACCCTTTCTCAGACTGTCACTCTTAGAAATCGTCAAAGAGACTCTACTCCCCAGAGATGATCTTTTCTCCGTGAATGGCATCTCTTGAGTTCTTCCAAATTCTCGGACTTTCCTGGCTTGATCTATTCTCGGTGAATGGCATGTCTTGAACTTCTCGGGGTTTGAGGACCCACAGGCTTCTTAAAAGCATCCCCACATCCTCTTGGGCATTGTACAAGGAGCCTTCGGCTTCTTAAAAGCTCGCATGCCTTCTCTTAGGCTTAGTACAAGGACCCAGAGACCTCTACAGGTATAAGAACAGAACCTAGTCATCAATTTACTAGAGCTGCCTTTCTGAGTCAAGCGTCAGACCAGTTAATGAGTTGATCTTCATCCCTTAACAAACCAGCCTTCTCTTGGGCATCATACAAAGATCATTCACTATCTGATAATCAATTTCTCAACACACCAGTAGACTTGGACAGTCTCAATACCCTTCAGATTTCCCATTTCCTTAAAGAACAAGAAATAACCCTGATCCTCTGATCAGTACCAAAGCATAACAATACCTTTAAATCAGTCTCTTTATAAGAATTGATTTTCTCTTTATCTAATATACTGGACCTGTCACTAAACTGGAACAGTTACAATAGCCTCCTCTTGGGCTTTTACAATGATCCTCCCCAACGGAGATAACCTTTTTAGACTCTCTTGGTGAGTATAAAAGACTCTCTTGTTGAGTCAAACCCATTTAGCCTCCATCTCGGGCTTCGTATGCGATACAAAATCACTCTCTCGTTGAGTATAAAAGAATCTCTTGCTGAGTCAACCTCTTTTTAGCCTCCATCTCGGGCTTCGTACGAGATACAAAAACACTCTCTTGTTGAGTATAAAATACTCTCTTGTTGAGTCACACCTTTCAGCATCTATCTCGGGCTTCGTACGGGATACAAAATCACTCTCTTGTTGAGTATAAATGACTCTCTTGTTGAGTCACACATTTTAGCCTCCATCTCGGGCTTCGTACGAGATACAAAAACACTCTCTTGTTAAGTATAAAAGACTCTCTTGTTGAGTCACAACTTTTAGCCTCCATCTCGGGCTTCGTACGAGATACAAAAACACTCTCTTGTTGAGTATAAAAGGCTCTCTTGATGAGTTAATATTCCTTTTAGCCTCCGTCTTGGGCTTCGTATAAGACACATATAAAAGCACTCTCTTGTGGAGTCAACCTTTTTAGCCTCTATCTCGGGCTTCGTACGAGACACATAAAAACACCCTTTTCTTGGGTCAATAACCTCCTCTTAAGCTTTGTATAAGGAGACCCCATTTGAGTCAATCAACCTTTTAGCATCAAAGTTGTGTCTTGTTCATAGCACACAAACATCAACAACTCCTTTTCCCCATCTAATTGCTGTAAGCGGCAAGCCTCTTGATTATTTACATCCACGCCACTATCCCTCTTTAAGCATGAGAAATTCCTAAGGAAAGATAGCAATGCTCTACACTGAGTTAAAGTCTTCTCCTTCAGGTTAAAAATCCCCTATAAAGGAAATTATGGCATTGCTGGATTCACATATCCCCGTTAAAGTAATTCTCCTTTATAACCAGTCACCCAACAGTTGTGGCAAACAGATCCTCTTTAAAGATGACAAATTCTCTCTAAAGTCAAAACCCTTTAGCTTCACATATTGGGCTTCGAACAAGATACAAATAGACCCTTCAGCTTTATATCTTGGGCTTTGAACAAGATACAAATCACCTTTAGCTTCACGTCTTGGGCTTTGAACAAGACACCAAAACAACCTTTTTCCTCCCATAGAATAGGAGGAACTACGATCGCTCTGATTTCCCTGTTTCGTTAAACGGGAATACGTAGGCATAAGATTGGAAAAAATCTTAGCGAGCATACTAATCAAATACCGAAAATCTAGTATCTCCACCAAATCAACCCAAAAGCATCAAATCTAAACACAGTATCAAAAACCTCACCAATAATCTAAAATCACCGTGTTCTCAAAAAAATAACCTAAGAAAGACCCACAATCTTTGTAGCATCTGTAAACCAACAGTCATCTGTTCAAACTCAGTTTGCAAGCAGGGTTAATTGGAGACATCTATTTCCCTTCCTTCATCAGTTTCCATAGGATAAAAAATGAATCGAACTGTAGTACCCCAAAGCGATAGTGTTTCGCAACCACACATAAAACACACGCTACAGAAAAATGGCGACTCTGCTGGGGAAGAAGATTATAAAGATCTTGTTCTCTTCCCATCTCTTAGGTGGAAACCTTGAGTTCAAATTCATGTCACAGAAATGACAACTCGGCTGGGGAGTCATTGCTTGTATAGGATCATAAGACTAGAGGTCTAGGATGATTAAGACAAATATATATACTGCTTTTCCTAATTGATATTTGTGTTTAATTTTTCTGCTAATGGGAACGCGTGTGATGCCGCATGTGGAAAGATTAAGTATACACCTAAGATAGGTGGTGGCAATGCAGGTAATCTTACTGGGAGTGAATTCCAGTTAAGAGTCCCCGATCGACCATCAAACTCAGTGGAGACTCCCTTTGCAGATATATTGCCTATATAACTTCGGTTGTTGAAATTAGTGTGGTCGACTGGGTTATCTGATAAGTTGAGGTTTTTAGCAGACTTAAGCCATTTTGTAGCGCGGAAGCTATCGAAAATAGTTTTCACGCGATACTACCCTCATCTGAGATCACACCAGGATACATCAGCTCGCTGGCAATCCGCTTGCTGTTGTTATCCCAGAGGGGTCAATGATTTTGCGGACAGGTACAAAAAATCACTAGTATAAATCTTTGGGGGGGGGCATAGAGCCTTGACTTTATGACACCGACCCTTTGACCCCATGTTTTTTCTATGTTTTTGTTTGCTGCATTCATGCATTCATTTAAAAAACATTAAAACAAAGAAAATCTTCTCTTCTAGTCTCTCTCTTTTTCAAATTAAACTGAGACAATGATTGCAAATGTCAGAGAGAAAGGAGATTGCGCTAATGGATTTCGGTAGAAGGAAAACTCATAAGTACACCTTCAAGGTTCCAAAGTTAGAGGATTTGAGAGGTTTGGCGAGAATGATCACCAACCACGAGGCTTTCAGAGCCAAGTTTGGAGGATTGCTGTCCTTGTTAAGGGTCCATGTAATCGAAGGAATCCTGTCCACGCTAATCCAGTTCTACGATCCGGTCTATCACTGTTTCACATTTCCGGATTATCAGCTTGCACCAATGCTGGAGGAGTATTCTCACCTGACTGATTTACATATTACTGATAAAGCTCCCTTTTCTGGACTGGAAGAAATTCCAAAGGATCATACCATTGCAAGAGCAATTTATTTGGACGAGTCAGAAGTCAGGACTCACATGACCACTAAGGGCGGCATCCAAGGTTTGCCAGCCTAGTTCTTAACAAAGAAAGCCCTATACTTTGCCAGTATAGGGAACGTGGCTGCTTTCGAGAGCATCTTTGTTTTGCTCACCTACGGATTATTTTTGTTTCCCAACATTGATAACTTCGTAGATATCAAGGCCATTAAGATATGTATGATTCGAAACCCTGTACCAACCTTACTCGCAAATGCGTATCATTCGGTACACTTAAGGAATTTATACAGTGGAGGAATGATCACATGTTGTGTACCCCTGCTTTTCAAATGGTTCACTTCTCATTTGCCCAAGTCTGCTGCATTTTGGAATCAAAAGAATACTTTACGTTGGTAGTAGAGAATCATGTCTCTTACCAACTCTGACATCGATTGGTACAATCGAATCTACGACTGGGTCAGAATCATTGACCGTTGTGGTAATTTCCCAAATGTACCCCTTATAGGAACTAAGGGAGGAATCAACTATCATCTGATATTGGTTCGTCGTTAATTTGGATACCCGATGAGGCATGTCCCACGCAACGCTCATCTGGAAGGTCTTTTCTTCAAGGAAGGAGAAAACGACAGGGCACTAAAGACAGAAATAGTGCACGCTTGGAAACATGTTCACAGGAAAGGACGAGAGTCTCTAGGAAAATCGGACTGTGTCTCGATGGAGCCTTATCTCCATTGGGTACAAACTAGAGCTCTCAAGCTGAGGATGCCTTACCCTCGTCAGGAAGTTCATCCATTAAGGGACTCTGCCCTTTATTTTATGTCTGAGACTGAAAAACTCCAAGTTACTCTTAGTAAAATTCAGCAGGAGAAGAGGTCTTGGAGGAACAAGTATCGTATTCTCAATGTGGAGTGTAAGAAAATAGAGCAGATATTAAGAGAAAAAGATGCCCTTATTGAGATTTTAGAGCAACATGCTGTAGAGAATCAGGATGACCAGAGGAATTTGCTCGCTCCTTTCACTTGGCAAAGGAATGACAACCCGACAACGGTCATAGAGCCCCGATCAAAGAAAAGGAAAGTACCAGAACCAGCACCTGAGCTCTCTTCAGAGAGGAGTCAAGATCCATTAGTTTATATTTCCTTTTTCAGCACTTTGTAATCTACTATATTTCCATTTCCGCAATCCTTTGAATTCAATAAAAAGGGGTTTCCCCACTGTTTGATATTTGCAATCTAATTGTCGAAGTTTACTTTGAATAAACAAAAATAATTAATAATCATTGCATTCATCATTCTCATAAACGCATTCTTCTTACCTACGAATCTCACGTTTGCGTTTCGATTCTAGAGTCAAATTGTCTCATTCGTACAATACTCGGGCCAATCGTCAGAAAAAGATGGATGATCTCGAGGAAGAGAACAGAGAGTTGAGAGAAGAGATCAACACTCTGAAAGAGGATATGAGAAAGCTTCATAACGACACGCAAGCTCTAGCAGAAGCTCAGATGCAACAACAAAGGACTATGATCTCAGAGGTCACATCGACGCCCATAGTGGAGAAGTCCGTTCCTAGGTACAAAATGCCGAAAGATCGTCCCTGGGGCATGCAACTTAACTATATCCCAGAAGGATATGTTCTGCAGATCGCTGAGGATCAGGGAACCGCAACAGGAACGGCTGGGCCTGAAGGTTACAAACTTTGGGAAAGCGAAGATGCTAGGGGTATGACAACAACTCTTGAAGGTTACAAATTTTGGGAGACACCTGTCATACCCCAAATTTTGACCACTAAGATTTCCCATCATTGTGCAAATCATCATCACAATATGGAGGAACCATCATACTTCATCCGTCTCCCCAAAGATGGGTGAGCATCCACTACAATCAAAATTAGGGTTTCAAGCCCTCTCAGAGCCTCAGACAAAGGATCAACCAAGGAATGACATGATCTTCAACTTGTCTACACTCTCAAACATCCACAAAGGACCAAAAGAACTCCCATTTCAAGGATCAAGCACAAGGCTGCTCCCTTCTAGGTGGATCAAGTCTCAAGATCGACAGTGTCACCAAATTAGGGTTTTGGTCGACCAGGGCCTCCAGATGGAAATTTTCCATCTGGGCACAAGCCAATGATCCTAAACATAACCTAATATAATTCATGGGATGTCATGGACCCAATCATCAAGTCAATTTTGCCTCAGGGGATGCATTCATCAAAAATCAGGAATTAGGGTTTCTTGACCTAATTCACCCCTAACTTGACTTTTGGGGTAAATCATGAGCCAAGACCTCAAGAGAAGGTTTGAGGCTCTCTAATGAACTATATTGATCCGTTTGGAACAATGGATTAATCCAAGAAGCTTGAGCAACAAGTCTCAATTTCATCTGCACCACAATTAGGGTTTCGCGGGAAAAGTCATTTGTAACTTTGACTTTTGACCAGGACATGCTCCCAAGCCCTAGGACTTGAATCAATATACCCTATGACACCCATGGAACATGTCCATCAAGTTTGATTTAGGTCAAGGGCATGATTTCCTGAAGAATTGCACAGTTTGGAATTCATCTGATAAAAAGTCAACTGTGCACAAAAGTCAACTTTGACTTTTTGAGATTTTTCACCAAAATGGATTTTTAACCCTAAAATGATGTTAATGTATGATTTGAATCATCATTCATCAAGAAAAATCAAAGAAAGTGGGATAACTTGTAAAAGGGGTAACCATAAAAACTTAGAAAAATTTCAAAGTTATGGAAAAAGTGACACTAATGTGCCAACTTTGGAGGACCATAACTCCTAAACCACAAGGCCATTGTTCCCCATTCAAAGCTTGATTTGTAGATCTCATTGCCCTTTACAAAAGCTTCATACTGACCTATGTCCAAATTCCTCATGGATTTTGAGTTATGGAGTGATCAAAATCAAGAAAAGTCATTTTGTTCCAACACTTAGTGAAAATTTCACTAAGTCAGATTTTGCCTTACTTTTTGCCAAATGTAGGGGGATTTTTCACTTGGATTCAAAAGAGATCAAAACCAAACATGTTCAAACAGTTGTTGTATCATGTAAGGGCTTTCGAAAATAGCCAAGAACATTACCAAATTCAATTTGAGTCATGAGATATGACATTGGCAAGTTGTCTTGCTGAAATCTGCCAAGGCAAGGCAGATTTTTACACTTTTGGTCGATTTGCCAAAATCAGCCAAATCCAAATGCTCCTATCCACTTGGACACATCTGAGGATTGAATCTAAAGGGGACAATCACTGAGCCAAGCCTCCAAAGTATTTGGAACAAGAAATAACATGTTGAACCTAGAATTGCCAAAATAGGGACAAGACTCCAATTTTGGATTGGAGCATTCAATTGAAGCATCAAGGTGGCATGGACTGAGCCATTCTCAACTGAATTCAGTTAAGACTTATCCAAGACCAAGGGAACCAGCAGCCTCTGCCCTAACCTCTAGTCAATGGCTAGAGGAGACTTGGATTTTCATTTGCCAACATTGGCCAAACCTACTCAGCAGTTGCCATTTGTAACGCCCCATTTTGCCAATTTTGTTTATTGAGTCGTTTTGATTATTTTATTATTATTTTATTTTATTTTCGATTTTATGTGAAAATATGTTATTTTTCGTCGTGAATATATTTTATCGCGTTTTGGGATCGTTTGAGAGAAATATGAGTGTAGGGGTATTTTGGGCATTTAGATGTATTTTGTTAAGTTAGTAAAGAAAAGAAAAATAGAAATAGAAAGAATAGTAAGAAAGAGAGAAAAGAAAGAAAAACCAGAAAAATAAAGAGAAAGAGGAGAAGAAAAAGAGGAAAAACTTGGGGATTTAGGAACCGATTCAACCGACTTTTCAAACGCGAATTTATCGGGTAAGGGTGCGAAACTCGATTATACTATGATTGTGTATGATTATGTATGTTTTGTGTGGATGTTTTGGTTGGTTTTCCATATGTTTCCGTTTATGCCGTATTTGACGAAATCGATAGAAACCAATGTTTTTACGGTCGAAAAGTCGTATAAATACATGTGTTGGTTGGTTATATGTATGTGAGCTGCTGTTTAAAGTTTCATGAAGTTCGGTTATGTTTTGGTTAGTTTTCGTTATGTTTCCGTTGTTTTGTCCGTTTAGGTCGAATTGTAAGAAATCGATAGAAACCGATGTTTTCACAGTTAGAATTCGAAATAAATTACGTAGTTGTATCGAGAAAGGTTAGGTCGTCGTATAGCGTGCTTTTTATTCAATTTGGTGATGTTTGAAAATTCTAGTTTTTTGAAAGGTTGAAATTTAATCGAAAAATCGAACGTCGTAGAAATTTCGTTTATGTGTTCTAAATTGTTCTTATGTATTTGGTGGTTGTGCGTATATGTTTGTTTCGGTGAAAATGTTCGATTTAGTCCAGTTTTCGGGCACTTTGGAAAAATGACAGTAAAGGTGTATTTTGAGAAAATCTGGTTTTTAAGGAAAAACAGAGTTATGAATCGATACATAACAGCTATGTATCGATACGAAATGGTTTATGTATCGATACATAACCCTTATGCATCGATACATACTGTAGAAATTTGGGGAAAACAGCATTTTCACTACAGCATGTGTCGACACATGCGTGCTATGTATCGATACATGTGGCCTTTTTGTATCGATACATAAGCCTATGTATTGATACATACTGTGCTGAACCATAAAATTCTGGATTGTCGGGGGAACTTCGGAAATTCATATCTCTTGAACCGTAAGTCGGTTTTGACCCCCGTTTGAAGCGTTGGGAAGCTAACGAGATGTTCTTTCTAGGAAAAATAGTTTTGAGGTCTGAACCTAGTCCAATCGGTACAGTTTTTTCGAACCGTTTCGTAGTGTCGGGCGTACGGTTTATGTTTTTACGTTATTTTGAAATATTCGTATCTTCTTCGTTGGTTATCCGATTTAAGTGTTCTTTATATGGATGTGAAGCTAAAAATATGTTCCATGATTTGGTGAAGAAAAATATTATTTTTAGCCGACTTTACCGATTAATCGTGAATAGTTGTTTTTGATGAAATGTTGTGATGATGATTTATGGCCGAAAGGCAAGAAAATGCTAAGTGTGATATATGATGATATATGCATGGTTGTTGATGTGTGTGAGCATGCAATGTGAAAGTCATGAGTCGTTGTATGCCAAGCATCATATTGTGCATTGTTGAAACGTCCTGAGTGACGATTTGATTCTTGAGGGAATCCACTATACCATCGTGTGCCTCAAAAATACGAGGCGTTGCCTGAGGACTTAAAGCGATATGTATAGACGATTGTGGGCTCCTTTGGAGACTTAAAGCAATCCTTAACGTCGTGTGCCTCGAAAATATGAGGCGCTGCCTGAGGACTTAAAGCGACGGGTGAACATCGTAGGCCCGACGGGGAGTTACTTGAGATTCTCAGTAACGAACGATGGTTCCAATAGTTCCTGAGTGAATTGATGATGAGACATGAGACATTGGGAGTCGGTACCGCATGGCATGTGCATAGAGTCGTTGTGTCGGTCTATGTGCATTGCATAAATCATGAATTAATTGTGTGTGAATTTGTGAATGTGATTGATGATTGTATGGTATAAGTGTGGTGTGTAATGGTATTTGATGCTTGAGAATTGTGCGGTATTATGTTATATGTGGTTGTGGTGAGAATGTGTTACTTGTACATTTTTGTGTTTATATATATAATTTTATTCAATTATATTATGGTTGTTTTTCTCACCCTTCTGCTGTTTTATAACGCTCTATGAGGCGTTGCAGATTAGAGCTGCTGGAGGTATTTCTTTTTGTGAAGCGTTGCGTCTTCATTCTTTTGGTCGGTCGGCTCTGATATGTGACTCCGGGTAGTTAGGGTGGCCGCGTGCTATTATTTTGTATATCTGATGATATATTTTGGTTGTACATATGCTACCTGATGTATGACAAACTGTTTATATGTGTATATGTATATATGTTAATCAGATTTTAGATTTTCCGCTTTAATTCTAATTTCTGAAAAGTGGGTGTAAGGAACAAAGTTTCCTCTGTATGATTGCTACCCCACAGTTGCATATCATTATGGGCAGGTGTTGTATGTTATGTGTATGTTTGGTTACTTTGATGTGATTCCCCTTTCTATGCCGTGTTTTCAAATGTACTCTGATCAATTTTCGAATTTTCTTTTACTGCCTTAATTGCGTGTTTTTGGGGGTATTAGATTGGGGGCGTCACACCATTCACTATTCCTTGCAAAACAAACTTGCTCTACTATAAATAGAGCTCAATTGTGATCAGTTTGAGTACACCAAAGCCATCAAACAGATGCTTTCCTCAAAATCTCTTCTTTCACTCCAATTTTTCCTTCTAAGGCAAGTCACTATCGGCTTTTGAGTTTGAGAGCTTTTCCAATCAAACCAATCACACACACACACCTCATATACATCATATAGAAGTGATCCAAACATTCACATAACATCTGGAACACAGATTTCACAAAATCACCAGCCAATTGCTCAAGTTCTTGACAGTTTTGCAGTTGAGGTATCATCTTCAGCTCCAAACCATTTCAATCCATTCCAAGCATTCATACACACTCCATGGCACCTAGGGAAGTTATCCAGATAATTGGAACCTAGCTGTAACACCTCCAACACAAATCACGATCACCAGCTGCAAGTGGTAAGCATGAGCTCTTCTAACTCTATGATCCATGCAATTTTTGCTGCCCAATAATTTGGCCATATGTTCATAATCATGCATGGAATGTTTCCCCTCAATTAATTGCATTGTTTGAATCGTATATCAAAAATCCTAGCCTTCATGCAGAAATTTTGGTTCTTGAGGATTTTTCATGATTTCTTGTTATATGTTTAATTTAAATGAAATTAAATACCATAGACATGATCGTGAGGTTGAAACGAGTTGATTGGTATGTGGATTGCATGATATGATTAAGTATTCAGTGAGATTGGAGAGAAAATGCAAATCTAGGAAAAACTGAAAAACGCGCGTGTTCTTGCCTTTGTTCTTGGCGCCATTTTCCAATATTTGAATATTTGAATTTTGTGATTTTATTTAATTGATTCAAAAATTAATTTCTCTCTGAGTTTTAATGATTTTAAGTTGATTCTTTTTTTAATAATTCACAAAAATGTTATAATATTTTATTTTCCCAAAAAATCCCAAAAATATTATTTATTTTATATAATTGGTATTTTTGCAAAGAATTAAGGTTTTAATTGTTTTTAACATTTAAAATATTTTTTCCACTTTAATTTTGCAACTTTTAATGCCTTCTAATTATTTTGTAGGTCAATACTTAATTTTTGAAGCATTAATCCAAGATCACAATTTGTTTTTCATATGTTAAACAATTTTGATCTTTTTAATTGAATTTTTATTCAATTAAATACATTTTTGAAAACAAATTAGGGTTTTTGGATTAATTCAACCCTCATAAATCATTTTCAAAACATTTTTGGGCCTCTAATAGAGTGTAAGACCCAATCCTTTTTTGACCAATCATTTTTGGGCCTCAGTATATTGTATAAGTCCCGATACCATAAAAAACAAAGGGCGCGATCGTCGCCTTTTGAAAAAAATAACCTTGGGCCTCTGCTTGAGCTATAAGACCCATTCAAAACTTTTGGGCCTCTAATAGAGTGTAAGACCCAATCCCCTTTTAAACAAAACATTGTGGGCCTCACTTATTGTATAAGTCCCTCTGCGTTAAAAGAAAATCTCGGCGTGATCGCCAATTTTAAACGAAAAGTCAACTGGGCCAACCCTCGTGTTATAAGCCCCACTCTTTTTCTTTAAAAATCTTTGGGCCTCTTGAGTGAGTGTAAGACCCATCCCTTTGTACAGAAAACCTTTTGGGCCTTAGTCACTTGTATAAGTCCCTCTGTACAAATTCAAACAGTGCGCTCACTTATAAAACCCTGGGCCTCTCCTTGAGCTGTAAGCCCCAAATCTTTCTTTTTCAAAGCACTTTCTCCTTTGATTTTGAATATATTGTTTTTTTCAATCTTTCTTTGTTGAACAACTAACCAAACAGCATGGAAGCTCTACAACCGAATAAGTGTTTATACGCTTTCATTTACCGCTTTCATATACATATAACTGTATTGTGGGGCTGTTTCGCTGTAAATATTCTTTCATAAACTCATATCAACTGTGTAATAATAGTATAGATATTTCGTGTTTCCCCGGCAACTACGTCTAGCATTAAGCCCGTTGACCACTCTTAGAAATAGTCTAAACTAGATCCCCATAGGATTACCAGACACAGTCTACCCTCCTCTTGGGGTTAAACAAAATGGAGACATGAAAGGCAGCATTTTCAGTGAACCCTTTCATAGACTGTCACTTGTAAAAGCACTTGTCAAGAAACTCTACTCCCCAGAGATGATCTTTTCTCTACGAATGACATCTCTTGAGTTTCTTCCAAATTCTCGAACTTTCCTGGCTTGATCTATTCTTTGTGAATAGCCTGTCTTGAACTTCTCGGGGTTTGGGGACCCACGGGCTTCTTAAAAGCATCGGCCTCCTCTTGGGCATCGTAGAAGGACCCACGGCGTTCTTAAAAGCAACTCCGCCTCTTCTTGGGCTTAGTACAAGGACCCTACGGCTTCTTAGAAGTACTCACAGCCTCCTCTTAGGCTTCTGTTGAGTGCCAGAAAAGAGCATAAAATGTTGTTATTTTTAGTAGTAATTTGTGGCACTCAATAGTTCTTTTTGTTAATAATACCCCATTTTGTTTGTAAATATGTTTAGTTTACGTTAAAGTGTATATTTTGCGGTATCGGGTAAATATCATTGAGTTTAATTATTTTCCATTTATTTTTGTAGGTATTTAATCATTTTTATTTGAGCATTGTTAGATAGAGCATTGAATAAGCTTTCCAACGCTTCAAACCGTGCGTCAAACGGGGTTACGATTCAAAAGTTACGAATAAAACAGTGCAGAAAAATTCTGCAGACTGGTGCGTTGCGCCTCTGCGCCGCCGGGCGGTGCAGGGGCAGTCTGGACACTCCAAAATTGTGAAAAACTTACAGAATGATGGCCTTTCGCCACCGGGCGAACCCAGAATTCCGCCGAGCGGTGCTGCGCGTGCTGAAATTCCATTAAAGCCCCAAAAACACAATTTTTAGGTTATGGTTGGATTTTTGAGAGTTCCATACCATCCAATAGCATTTTTTGAGTGGAATTAGGCTAGAAAACACATTGGAGCTGTCAAAAGGATGATCCGGGGTTGAATCCTTCATCAATCGGAGCCGATTAACCGGTAGATTTTTGGTAAACCGGGTGATTTTTGGGTTTTTCTCTATTTTCTTCTCTTTGATTCTCTTTTGTGGAGTTTTGTATATGTATTGACTTTGAATCATGTATGTATTTCAACTCATCTATGTATTGTGAATTAGTTTTTGAATTATTATTGATGTTATCTTTGATTTGGTATTTGTGGTATTGACAAAACCTTATCAAATCTTAAATCTTTGATTTTCATCTATTGATGAGCAAGCTTTTGACATGGTTTGTGAGTTGATATTCATTTGCATCACCTATTTTTTATTGTGTTGATTAAGTAGCATGAGTAGCATGAGTAGGATTAACACGGTAAAAGCCGTGATAACGCGTAACGAACGGTATTGCGAGGATGCGTGATAATGGTGATGAAGAACTTTGTTCACGTATGTTTGGCGAATTAGTTGAATGCATATTAATCATTTGTATTTTTGTCTCCATGGTGTATTTAATATGCTTTACAAATCATTATTGTGCTTTCCTTGATCTTTTTGCATTTGTATTGAATTTGTGTTGTGTTAGAGATAAACATCACAAATAAATCTTTTGATTAGGGAAGGAAATCTATTAGGACTAAAGGCTAGAGATAGTTTTAGGCTTAATATTCACTTGAGTATCGGAAATTAATGCTTCTGTGTGTCTGAGTCGTGCGCGAGAGTGACGACGAGAGATGCGGTTGATATCTCAACGATGTGTTCGAGAGAAACTTGTTGTGAGCGATACGTGATGATTTTGATGAGTATTGTATGTTGAGCATACTTGGTCGATAAGTTTACATTTGTGAGAGGTCGATTATATACAATGCTTGATAGTTTCCTTCTATTTGAAAAATGTATTCTTTTTATGTTAATACTTTTACTTTTCCACATTTCCTTTTAAACCATTTTAATCCAAACCCAAGAGCGAGAAATTGTTGCACGGCAGTTCAATAGCACTGATCCCTGTGGAGACGATAAAAGATACTTACTCAAGTTTTTGCTTGAGAGCCGCTAACCACAGCTTTCAACAAAATGGCGCCGTTGCCGGGGATTGGTTTTTATTGTTCTTGCATTGCGATAGTTTCGTTGTTTATGAGTTTTATAGATATCGTACATTTTGTATATTTTCACTTGTTTATTATGATACTTGTATATTTTAACGTTTGTTCAAGTGTTTGGTTAGGACGCTTGCTTTTGGTTGCGTGGTGAGACATCACCACGGCATGAAGAGAGGAAGTTTCTAATTAAGCACCGTAAAGGCGTCGAGCTTACGACGTAAAACAAGCATGTTTTTATTGTTTTTCATTTCTAATGTTTTTTTTGGTTGTTGTTTGCTCGCAAATTTTGATTGACTTATTTGAGGATGCTTTGGTGATTTTCCAAGTTGGTTCGTTTCAACTTGCGGATGTATAGTAATGATAGTTTTCAAAGTTGGAACTCGCCAGGTATTTGTTTATCGCTTTCTAGAACATAGCATGTTTACGAAACTTTTCTTTTGTACAAATTCCATGTTATTCATTCTTTTGCAATTGTTGTTCATTCTTGAATCACTTTAGAACCAAACCCTTTGTGAGGTAGCTTTGCATTGTATACTATATGCGGGAAACCGACATCCACGTTTAGCTTGTTTTTATTATGTTTAAATCTTGCATGTGTGTTGATTTGTATGAAAGGAAGAAAATGAACAAGGCAAATTTTTTGTGTACTATGAGAAAAACCACTTGACCAAAATTGTATGACCAATCTACCTTGTGAGTGAGTGAGCATTTGATAGCCCCATTGAGCCTTTCCATCAAGATCCATGTTTATGATTGAATTGTGTAAACTTTGCACAAGAAAAAAAATGGAATTGGATCTTGATTTTTGTTGGAAGCCTTTGAACCTCAACCTTTATGTTTGGTTGCTTTTGTTGTTCCTTGCCGTAGATGTGTGAGAGCATTCGAAAAACTACTTTGTGGTTGAATTCAAGTTGGGGAGAAAAAGGTAGATTGATGCATTATTTACAAGAATGTGGTTGTAAATAGAAAAAGAAAGAAAAATAGAAAAAAAAGAAAGAAAAATAGAAAAAGAAAGAGAAAATTGAAAAAGAAATAAAATGTGGTATGAATTGCCAACAAAAAGAGAATATAAGTTGTAAAGAAACATCAATGAAAAGAAAACAAGAAGGTGAAGGTCTTGGAGTGTGTATGAATGTGAGAATGTAATGCTCTCATCGGATTAGGCATTTTTGTGTCCATGACTTGTATATATGACCCTTCCTTGTAGCCCAAGCTTTGTTACAACCTCTTAAGTCCTTGAGTTCCTTCTTTCATACTTATTATTGCATTTTGTTTGTTGAACACATAATTGGTTCAGGATGCTTGCATGTTTGTTTGGTGAGAGATAAAACCTCATGTTTGTGTTTTTCATCTACCGATGATGTGTGTGATAGGTGTGATTCATTTTTGAACATTGTATTGTTTTAGAGTTTTGACATGTGTTTTGTATTTAACAGTTGTTTTGTTTTCATGCTATCGTTGTAGTTTAGTGGTAAGTGTTTACTTTGCTTGTATCGATTTTCAGTTGAACCATACATTTGTTTTCCGTTTTTAAAACCTGTTGATTCATGATTCTTTGGTTGATTGCTTTTGTTTCTTTAAGGTGTTTGACTTTCTTTGAGGACAAACAATGTTTCAAGTTGGGGAGATTGTTGAGTGCCAGAAAAGAGCATAAAATGTTGTTAGTTTTAGTAGTAATTTGTGGCACTCAATAGTTCTTTTTGTTAATAATACCCCATTTTGTTTGTAAATATGTTTAGTTTACGTTAAAGTGTATATTTTGCGGTATCGGGTAAATATCATTGAGTTTAATTGTTTTCCATTTATTTTTTTAGGTATTTAATCATTGTTATTGGAGCATTGTTAGATAGAGAATTGAATAAGCTTTCCAACGCTTCAAACCGTGCGTCAAACGGAGTTACGGTTCAAAAGTTATGAATAAAACAGTGCAGAAAAATTCTGCAGACTGGTGCGCTGCGCCTCTGCGCCGCCGGGCGGTGCAGGGGCGGTCCGGACACTCCAAAATTGTGAAAAACTTACAGAATGATGGCCTTTCGCCGCCGGGCGAACCCAGAATTCCGCCGGGCGGTGCTGTGCGTGCTGAAACTCCATTAAAGCCCCAAAAACACAATTTTTAGGTTATGGTTGGATTTTTGAGAGTTCCATACCATCCAATAGCATTTTTTGAGTGGAATTAGGCTAGAAAACACATTGGAGCTGTCAAAAGGATGATCCGGGGTTGAATCCTTCATCAATCGGAGCCGATTAACCGGTAGATTTTTGGTAAACCGGGTGATTTTTGGGTTTTTCTCTATTTTCTTCTCTTTGATTCTCTTTTGTGGAGTTTTGTATATGTATTGACTTTGAATCATGTATGTATTTCAACTCATCTATGTATTGTGAATTAGTTTTTGAATTATTATTGATGTTATCTTTGATTTGGTATTTGTGGTATTGACAAAACCTTATCAAATCTTAAATCTTTGATTTTCATCTCTTGATGAGCAAGCTTTTGACATGGTTTGTGAGTTGATATTCATTTGCATCACCTATTTTTTATTGTGTTGATTAAGTAGCATGAGTAGCATGAGTAGGATAAACACGGTAAAAGCCGTGATAACGCGTAACGAACGGTATTGCGAGGATGCGTGATAATAGTGATGAAGAACTTTGTTCACGTATGTTTGGCGAATTAGTTGAATGCATATTAATCATTTGTATTTTTGTCTCCATGGTGTATTTAATATGCTTTACAAATCATTATTGTGCTTTCCTTGATCTTTTTGCATTTGTATTGAATTTGTGTTGTGTTAGAGATAAACATCACAAATAACTCTTTTGATTAGGGAAGGAAATCTATTAGGACTAAAGGCTAGAGATAGTTTTAGGCTTTATATTCACTTGAGTATCGGAACTTAATGCTTCTGTGTGTCTGAGTCGTGCGCGAGAGTGACGACGAGAGATGCGGTTGATATCTCAACGATGTGTTCGAAAGAAACTTGTTGTGAGCGATACGTGATGATTTTGATGAGTATTGTATGTTGAGCATACTTGGTCGATAAGTTTACATTTGTGAGAGGTCGATTATATACAATGCTTGATAGTTTCCTTCTATTTGAAAAATGTATTCTTTTTATGTTAATACTTTTACTTTTCCGCATTTCCTTTTAAACCATTTTAATCCAAACCCAAGAGCGAGAAATTGTTGCACGGCAGTTCAATAGCACTGATCCCTGTGGAGACGATAAAAGATACTTACTCAAGTTTTTGCTTGAGAGCCGCTAACCACAGCTTTCAATAAAATGGCGCCGTTGCCGGGGATTGGTTTTTATTGTTCTTGCATTGCGATAGTTTCGTTGTTTTTGAGTTTTGTAGATATCATACATTTTGTATATTTTCACTTGTTTATTTTGATACTTGTATATTTTAACGTTTGTTCAAGTGTTTGGTTAGGACGCTTGCTTTTGGTTGCGCGGTGAGACATCACCACGGCATGAAGAGAGGAAGTTTCTAATTAAGCACCGTAAAGGCGTCGAGCTTACGACGTAAAACAAGCATGTTTTTATTGTTTTTCATTTCTAATGTTTTTTTTGGTTGTTGTTTGCTCGCAAATTTTGATTGACTTATTTGAGGATGCTTTGGTGATTTTCCAAGTTGGTTCGTTTCAACTTGCGGATGTATAGTAATGATAGTTCTCAAAGTTGGCACTCGCCAGGTATTTGTTTATCGCTTTCTAAAACATAGCATGTTTACGAAACTTTTCTTTTGTAAAAATTCCATGCTATTCATTCTTTTGCAATTGTTGTTCATTCTTGAATCACTTTAGAACCAAACCCTTTGTGAGGTAGCTTTGCATTGTATACTATATGCGGGAAACCGACATCCACGTTTAGCTTGTTTTTATTATGTTTAAATCTTGCATGTGTGTTGATTTGTATGAAAGGAAGAAAATGAACAAGGCAAATTTTTTGTGTACTATGAGAAAAACCACTTGACCAAAATTGTATGACCAATCTACCTTGTGAGTGAGTGAGCATTTGATAGCCCCATTGAGCCTTTCCATCAAGATCCATGTTTATGATTGAATTGTGTAAACTTTGCACAAGAAAAAAAATGGAATTGGATCTTGATTTTTGTTGGAAGCCTTTGAACCTCAACCTTTATGTTTGGTTGCTTTTGTTGTTCCTCGCCTTAGATGTGTGAGAGCATTCGAAAAACTACTTTGTGGTTGAATTCAAGTTGGGGAGAAAAAGGTAGATTGATTCATTATTTACAAGAATGTGGTTGTAAATAGAAAAAGAAAGAAAAATAGAAAAAAAAGAAAGAAAAATAGAAAAAGAAAGAGAAAATTGAAAAAGAAATAAAATGTGGTATGAATTGCCAACAAAAAGAGAATATAAGTTGTAAAGAAACATCAATGAAAAGAAAACAAGAAGGTGAAGGTCTTGGAGTGTGTATGAATGTGAGAATGTAATGCTCTCATCGGATTAGGCATTTTTGTGTCCATGACTTGTATATATGACCCTTCCTTGTAGCCCAAGCTTTGTTACAACCTCTTAAGTCCTTGAGTTCCTTCTTTCATACTTATTATTGAATTATGTTTGTTGAACACATAATTGGTTCAGGATGCTTGCATGTTTGTTTGGTGAGAGATAAAACCTCATGTTTGTGTTTTTCATCTAGCGATGATGTGTGTGATAGGTGTGATTCATTTTTGAACATTGTATTGTTTTAGAGTTTTTGACGTGTGTTTTGTATTTAAGAGTTGTTTTGTTTTCATGCTATCGTTGTAGTTTAGTGGTAAGTGTTTACTTTGCTTGTATCGATTTTCAGTTGAACCATACATTTGTTTTCCGTTTTCAAAACCTGTTGATTCAAGATTCTTTGGTTGATTGCTTTTGTTTCTTTAAGTTGTTTGACTTTCTTTGAGGACAAACAATGTTTCAAGTTGGGGAGATTGTTGAGTGCCAGAAAAGAGCATAAAATGTTGTTATTTTTAGTAGTAATTTGTGGCACTCAATAGTTCTTTTTGTTAATAATACCCCATTTTGTTTGTAAATATGTTTAGTTTACGTTAAAGTGTATATTTTGCGGTATCGGGTAAATATCATTGAGTTTAATTGTTTTCCATTTATTTTTGAAGGTATTTAATCATTGTTATTGGAGCATTGTTAGATAGAGCATTGAATAAGCTTTCCAACGCTTCAAACCGTGCGTCAAACGGAGTTACGGTTCAAAAGTTACGAATAAAACAGTGCAGAAAAATTCTGCAGACTGGTGCGCTGCGCCTCTGCGCCACCGGGCGGTGCAGGGGCGGTCCGGACACTCCAAAATTGTGAAAAACTTACAGAATGATCGCCTTTCGCCGCCAGGCGAACCCAAAATTCCGCCGGGCGGTGCTGTGCGTGCTGAAACTCCATTAAAGCCCCAAAAACACAATTTTTAGGTTATGGTTGGATTTTTGAGAGTTCCATACCATCCAATAGCATTTTTTGAGTGGAATTAGGCTAGAAAACACATTGGAGCTATCAAAAGGATGATCCGGGGTTGAATCCTTCATCAATCGGAGCCGATTAACCGGTAGATTTTTGGTAAACCGGGTGATTTTTGGGTTTTTCTCTATTTTCTTCTCTTTGATTCTCTTTTGTGGAGTTTTGTATATGTGTTGACTTTGAATCATGTATGTATTTCAACTCATCTATGTATTGTGAATTAGTTTTTGAATTATTATTGATGTTATGTTTGATTTGGTATTTGTGGTATTGACAAAACCTTATCAAATCTTAAAACTTTGATTTTCATCTATTGATGAGCAAGCTTTTGACATGGTTTGTGAGTTGATATTCATTTGCATCACCTATTTTTTATTGTGTTGATTAAGTAGCATGAGTAGCATGAGTAGGATTAACACGGTAAAAGCCATGATAACGCGTAACGAACGGTATTGCGAGGATGCGTGATAATAGTGATGAAGAACTTTGTTCACGTATGTTTGGCGAATTAGTTGAATGCATATTAATCATTTGTATTTTTGTCTCCATGGTGTATTTAATATGCTTTACAAATCATTATTGTGCTTTCCTTGATCTTTTTGCATTTGTATTGAATTTGTGTTGTGTTAGAGATAAACATCACAAATAACTCTTTTGATTAGGGAAGGAAATCTATTAGGACTAAAGGCTAGAGATAGTTTTAGGCTTAATATTCACTTGAGTATCGGAACTTAATGCTTCTGTGTGTCTGAGTCGTGCGCGAGAGTGACGACGAGAGATGCGGTTGATATCTCAACGATGTGTTCGAGAGAAACTTGTTGTGAGCGATACGTGATGATTTTGATGAGTATTGTATGTTGAGCATACTTGGTCGATAAGTTTACATTTGTGAGAGGTCGATTATATACAATGCTTGATAGTTTCCTTCTATTTGAAAAATGTATTCTTTTTATGTTAATACTTTTATTTTTCCGCATTTCCTTTTAAACCATTTTAATCCAAACCCAAGAGCGAGAAATTGTTGCACGGCAGTTCAATAGCACTAATCCCTGTGGAGACGATAAAAGATACTTACTCAAGTTTTTGCCTGAGAGCCGCTAACCACAACTTTCAACAAAATGGCGCCGTTGCCGGGGATTGGTTTTTATTGTTCTTGCATTGCGATAGTTTCGTTGTTTTTGAGTTTTGTAGATATCGTACATTTTGTATATTTTCACTTGTTTATTATGATACTTGTATATTTTAACGTTTGTTCAAGTGTTTGGTTAGGACGCTTGCTTTTGGTTGCGCGGTGAGACATCACCACGGCATGAAGAGAGGAAGTTTCTAATTAAGCACCGTAAAGGCGTCGAGCTTACGACGTAAAACAAGCATGTTTTTATTGTTTTTCATTTCTAATGTTTTTTCTGGTTGTTGTTTGCTCGCAAATTTTGATTGACTTATTTGAGGATGCATTGGTGATTTTCCAAGTTGGTTCGTTTCAACTTGCGGATGTATAGTAATGATAGTTTTCAAAGTTGGCACTCGCCAGGTATTTGTTTATCGCTTTCTAGAACATAGCATGTTGACGAAACTTTTCTTTTGTACAAATTCCATGTTATTCATTCTTTTGCAATTGTTGTTCATTCTTGAATCACTTTAGAACCAAACCCTTTGTGAGGTAGCTTTGCATTGTATACTATATGCGGGAAACCGACATCCACGTTTAGCTTGTTTTTATTATGTTTAAATCTTGCATGTGTGTTGATTTGTATGAAAGGAAGAAAATGAACAAGGCAAATTTTTTGTGTACTATGAGAAAAACCACTTGACCAAAATTGTATGACCAATCTACCTTGTGAGTGAGTGACATTTGATAGCCCCATTGAGCCTTTCCATCAAGATCCATATTTATGATTGAATTGTGTAAACTTTGCACAAGAAAAAAAATGGAATTGGATCTTGATTTTTGTTGGAAGCCTTTGAACCTCAACCTTTATGTTTGGTTGCTTTTGTTGGTCCTTGCCTTAGATGTGTGAGAGCATTCGAAAAACTACTTTGTGGTTGAATTCAAGTTGGGGAGAAAAAGGTAGATTGATGCATTATTTACAAGAATGTGGTTGTAAATAGAAAAAGAAAGAAAAATAGAAAAAAAAGAAAGAAAAATAGAAAAAGAAAGAGAAAATTGAAAAAGAAATAAAATGTGGTATGAATTGCCAACAAAAAGAGAATATAAGTTGTAAAGAAACATCAATGAAAAGAAAACAAGAAGGTGAAGGTCTTGGAGTGTGTATGAATGTGAGAATGTAATGCTCTCATCGGATTAGGCATTTTTGTGTCCATGACTTGTATATATGACCCTTCCTTGTAGCCCAAGCTTTGTTACAACCTCTTAAGTCCTTGAGTTCCTTCTTTCATACTTATTATTGCATTTTGTTTGTTGAACACATAATTGGTTCAGGATGCTTGCATGTTTGTTTGGTGAGAGATAAAACCTCATGTTTGTGTTTTTCATCTAGCGATGATGTGTGTGATAGGTGTGATTCATTTTTGAACATTGTATTGTTTTAGAGTTTTTGACATGTGTTTTGTATTTAAGAGTTGTTTTGTTTTCATGCTATCGTTGTAGTTTAGTGGTAAGCGTTTACTTTGCTTGTATCGATTTTCAGTTGAACCATACATTTGTTTTCCGTTTTCAAAACCTGTTGATTCAAGATTCTTTGGTTGATTGCTTTTGTTTCTTTAAGTTGTTTGACTTTCTTTGAGGACAAACAATGTTTCAAGTTGGGGAGATTGTTGAGTGCCAGAAAAGAGCATAAAATGTTGTTATTTTTAGTAGTAATTTGTGGCACTCAATAGTTCTTTTTGTTAATAATACCCCATTTTGTTTGTAAATATGTTTAGTTTACGTTAAAGTGTATATTTTGCGGTATCGGGTAAATATCATTGAGTTTAATTGTTTTCCATTTATTTTTGTAGGTATTTAATCATTGTTATTGGAGCATTGTTAGATAGAGCATTGAATAAGCTTTCCAACGCTTCAAACCGTGCGTCAAACGGAGTTACGGTTCAAAAGTTACGAATAAAACAGTGCAGAAAAATTCTGCAGACTGGTGCGCTGCGCCTCTGCACCACCGGGCGGTGCAGGGGCGGTCCGGACACTCCAAAATTGTGAAAAACTTACAGAATGATGGCCTTTCGCCGCCGGGCGAACCCAGAATTCCGCCGGGCGGTGCTGTGCGTGTTGAAACTCCATTAAAGCCCCAAAAACACAATTTTTAGGTTATGGTTGGATTTTTGAGAGTTCCATACCATCCAATAGCATTTTTTGAGTGGAATTAGGCTAGAAAACACATTGGAGCTATCAAAAGGATGATCCGGGGTTGAATCCTTCATCAATCGTAGCCGATTAACCGGTAGATTTTTGGTAAACCGGGTGATTTTTGGGTTTTTCTCTATTTTCTTCTCTTTGATTCTCTTTTGTGGAGTTTTGTATATGTATTGACTTTGAATCATGTATGTATTTCAACTCATCTATGTATTGTGAATTAGTTTTTGAATTATTATTGATGTTATCTTTGATTTGGTATTTGTGGTATTGACAAAACCTTATCAAATCTTAAATCTTTGATTTTCATCTATTGATGAGCAAGCTTTTGACATGGTTTGTGAGTTGATATTCATTTGCATCACCTATTTTTTATTGTGTTGATTAAGTAGCATGAGTAGCATGAGTAGGATTAACACGGTAAAAGCCATGATAACGCGTAACGAACGGTATTGCGAGGATGCGTGATAATAGTGATGAAGAACTTTGTTCACGTATGTTTGGCGAATTAGTTGAATGCATATTAATCATTTGTATTTTTGTCTCCATGGTGTATTAAATATGCTTTACAAATCATTATTGTGCTTTCCTTGATCTTTTTGCATTTGTATTGAATTTGTGTTGTGTTAGAGATAAACATCACAAATAACTCTTTTGATTAGGGAAGGAAATCTATTAGGACTAAAGGCTAGAGATAGTTTTAGGCTTAATATTCACTTGAGTATCGGAACTTAATGCTTCTGTGTGTCTGAGTCGTGCGCGAGAGTGACGACGAGAGATGCGGTTGATATCTCAACGATGTGTTCGAGAGAAACTTGTTGTGAGCGATACGTGATGATTTTGATGAGTATTGTATGTTGAGCATACTTGGTCGATAAGTTTACATTTGTGAGAGGTCGATTATATACAATGCTTGATAGTTTCCTTCTATTTGAAAAATGTATTCTTTTTATGTTAATACTTTTACTTTTCTGCATTTCCTTTTAAACCATTTTAATCCAAACCCAAGAGCGAGAAATTGTTGCACGGCAGTTCAATAGCACTGATCCCTGTGGAGACGATAAAAGATACTTACTCAAGTTTTTGCCTGAGAGCCGCTAACCACAGCTTTCAACAAAATGGCGCCGTTGCCGGGGATTGGTTTTTATTGTTCTTGCATTGCGATAGTTTCGTTGTTTTTGAGTTTTGTAGATATCGTACATTTTGTATATTTTCACTTGTTTATTATGATACTTGTATATTTTAACGTTTGTTCAAGTGTTTGGTTAGGACGCTTGCTTTTGGTTGCGCGGTGAGACATCACCACGGCATGAAGAGAGGAAGTTTCTAATTAAGCACCGTAAAGGCGTCGAGCTTACGACGTAAAACAAGCATGTTTTTATTGTTTTTCATTTCTAATGTTTTTTCTGGTTGTTGTTTGCTCGCAAATTTTGATTGACTTATTTGAGGATGCATTGGTGATTTTCCAAGTTGGTTCGTTTCAACTTGCGGATGTATAGTAATGATAGTTTTCAAAGTTGGCACTCGCCAGGTATTTGTTTATCGCTTTCTAGAACATAGCATGTTTACGAAACTTTTCTTTTGTACAAATTCCATGTTATTCATTCTTTTGCAATTGTTGTTCATTCTTGAATCACTTTAGAACCAAACCCTTTGTGAGGTAGCTTTGCATTGTATACTATATGCGGGAAACCGACATCCACGTTTAGCTTGTTTTTATTATGTTTAAATCTTGCATGTGTGTTGATTTGTATGAAAGGAAGAAAATGAACAAGGCAAATTTTTTGTGTACTATGAGAAAAACCACTTGACCAAAATTGTATGACCAATCTACCTTGTGAGTGAGTGAGCATTTGATAGCTCCATTGAGCCTTTCCATCAAGATCCATATTTATGATTGAATTGTGTAAACTTTGCACAAGAAAAAAAATGGAATTGGATCTTGATTTTTGTTGGAAGCCTTTGAACCTCAACCTTTATGTTTGGCTGCTTTTGTTGTTCCTTGCCTTAGATGTGTGAGAGCATTCGAAAAACTACTTTGTGGTTGAATTCAAGTTGGGGAGAAAAAGGTAGATTGATGCATTATTTACAAGAATGTGGTTGTAAATAGAAAAAGAAAGAAAAATAGAAAAAAAAGAAAGAAAAATAGAAAAAGAAAGAGAAAATTGAAAAAGAAATAAAATGTGGTATGAATTGCCAACAAAAAGAGAATATAAGTTGTAAAGAAACATCAATGAAAAGAAAACAAGAAGGTGAAGGTCTTGGAGTGTGTATGAATGTGAGAATGTAATGCTCTCATCGGATTAGGCATTTTTGTGTCCATGACTTGTATATATGACCCTTCCTTGTAGCCCAAGCTTTGTTACAACCTCTTAAGTCCTTGAGTTCCTTCTTTCATACTTATTATTGCATTTTGTTTGTTGAACACATAATTGGTTCAGGATGCTTGCATGTTTGTTTGGTGAGAGATAAAACCTCATGTTTGTGTTTTTCATCTAGCGATGATGTGTGTGATAGGTGTGATTCATTTTTGAACATTGTATTGTTTTAGAGTTTTTGACATGTGTTTTGTATTTAAGAGTTGTTTTGTTTTCATGCTATCGTTGTAGTTTAGTGGTAAGCGTTTACTTTGCTTGTATCGATTTTCAGTTGAACCATACATTTGTTTTCCGTTTTCAAAACCTGTTGATTCAAGATTCTTTGGTTGATTGCTTTTGTTTCTTTAAGTTGTTTGACTTTCTTTGAGGACAAACAATGTTTCAAGTTGGGGAGATTGTTGAGTGCCAGAAAAGAGCATAAAATGTTGTTATTTTTAGTAGTAATTTGTGGCACTCAATAGTTCTTTTTGTTAATAATACCCCATTTTGTTTGTAAATATGTTTAGTTTACGTTAAAGTGTATATTTTGCGGTATCGGGTAAATATCATGGAGTTTAATTGTTTTCCATTTATTTTTGTAGGTATTTAATCATTGTTATTGGAGCATTGTTAGATAGAGCATTGAATAAGCTTTCCAACGCTTCAAACCGTGCGTCAAACGGAGTTACGGTTCAAAAGTTACGAATAAAACAGTGCAGAAAAATTCTGCAGACTGGTGCGCTGCGCCTCTGCGCCACCGGGCGGTGCAGGGGCGGTCCGGACACTCCAAAATTGTGAAAAACTTACAGAATGATGGCCTTTCGCCGCCGGGCGAACCCAGAATTCCGACGGGCGGTGCTGTGCGTGTTGAAACTCCATTAAAGCCCCAAAAACACAATTTTTATGTTATGGTTGGATTTTTGAGAGTTCCATACCATCCAATAGCATTTTTTGAGTGGAATTAGGCTAGAAAACACATTGGAGCTATCAAAAGGATGATCCGGGGTTGAATCCTTCATCAATCGGAGCCGATTAACCGGTAGATTTTTGGTAAACCGGGTGATTTTTGGGTTTTTCTCTATTTTCTTCTCTTTGATTCTCTTTTGTGGAGTTTTGTATATGTATTGACTTTGATTCATGTATGTATTTCAACTCATCTATGTATTGTGAATTAGTTTTTGAATTATTATTGATGTTATCTTTGATTTGGTATTTGTGGTATTGACAAAACCTTATCAAATCTTAAATCTTTGATTTTCATCTATTGATGAGCAAGCTTTTGACATGGTTTGTGAGTTGATATTCATTTGCATCACCTATTTTTTATTGTGTTGATTAAGTAGCATGAGTAGCATGAGTAGGATTAACACGGTAAAAGCCATGATAACGCGTAACGAACGGTATTGCGAGGATGCGTGATAATAGTGATGAAGAACTTTGTTCACGTATGTTTGGCGAATTAGTTGAATGCATATTAATCATTTGTATTTTTGTCTCCATGGTGTATTTAATATGCTTTACAAATCATTATTGTGCTTTCCTTGATCTTTTTGCATTTGTATTGAATTTGTGTTGTGTTAGAGATAAACATCACAAATAACTCTTTTGATTAGGGAAGGAAATCTATTAGGACTAAAGGCTAGAGATAGTTTTAGGCTTAATATTCACTTGAGTATCGGAACTTAATGCTTCTGTGTGTCTGAGTCGTGCGCGAGAGTGACGACGAGAGATGCGGTTGATATCTCAATGATGTGTTCGAGAGAAACTTGTTGTGAGCGATACGTGATGATTTTGATGAGTATTGTATGTTGAGCATACTTGGTCGATAAGTTTACATTTGTGAGAGGTCGATTATAAACAATGCTTGATAGTTTCCTTCTATTTGAAAAATGTATTCTTTTTATGTTAATACTTTTACTTTTCCGCATTTCCTTTTAAACCATTTTAATCCAAACCTAAGAGCGAGAAATTGTTGCACGGCAGTTCAATAGCACTGATCCCTGTGGAGACGATAAAAGATACTTACTCAAGTTTTTGCTTGAGAGCCGCTAACCACAACTTTCAACAGCTTCGTATAATGATCTCTTCCTCCGGGAATGATAGCCTCCTCTTGGGCTTTGTACAAGGACCTCTCGACTTCTTAAAAGTTTCCAGCCTCCTCTTGGGCTTCGTACAAATTGTCCCGACGACCTCCTAGAGGTATAGGAACAGAACTTAATCATCTGCATATAACAGTCCTATCAAAGAGTCTACTACTGTTTCTCAAAGCATAGTACAAAAGATGAAACTCTAGACTTGGATAGTCTAATCTCCTTGAGTCTCAAAGACATTCTCAAGTGACCCCTTCGTTAAATAGGAAGAAAACCCGTAGACTCGGACAATCTCAATACCCTTCGGATTTCCCACTTCCTTAAAGAACAGGAAATAACCCTGATCCTCGAATCAAAATCCCTGAGTACAACATTGCTCATATAAGAACTGGTTTTCTCTTTCAAAATCAGTATACTGGACCTGTCACTCAACTAAAACAGTCACCATAGCTTCCTCTTGGGCTTTGTACAATGATTCTCCCCAGCGGAGTCAAACAACGTTTAGCCTCTCTCTCGGGCTTTGTATGAGACACATAAGAGACTCCCTCGTTGAGTCAATCACCCCTTTCGCCTCCATCTCGGGCTTCGTACGAGATACAAAAAACTCTCTTGTTGAGTCAAATAGCCTCCATCTCGGGCTTTATACGAGATACCAAAAGACTCCATCGTCGAGTCAAAACCTTTTAGCCTCTCTCTCGGGCTTTGTACGAGACACATATTAGCCTTCTCTTAGGCTTTATATAAGAAAACCACTGGTTGATCCAATCAACCTTTTAGCTTCAAAGTTGTGCCTCGTTCACAGTACACAAACATCAACAAACTCTTTCCCCTTCATCTAATCGTTGTAAGCGGCAATCCTCTGGATCATCTACATCCATGCCACTGTCGCTCTTTTAGCATGAGAAATTCCTAAGGAAAGATGGCATTGCTCTACACTGAGTTGAAGTCTTCTCCTTCAGGTTAAAACCCCCTATAAAAGAAATTATGGCATTACTAGGATCTGTGTATCCCGGTTAAAGTAATCCTCCTTTACAGTCAGTCACCCAATAGTTGTGACAAATAGACCCCCTTTAGAGATGACAAATTCTCTCTAAGGTCAACACCTTTAGCTTCATATCTTGGGCTTCGAACAAGATACAAATAAACTCTTCAGATTCACATCTTGGGCTTTGAACAAGATACAAACCACCTTTCGCTTCACGTCTTGGGCGTTGAACAAGACACCAAAATACCATTTCCTTCCATAGAATAGGAGGAACTACGATCGCTCTGATTTCCCTGTTTCGGTAAACGAGAATACGTAGGCATAAGATTGAAAAAAAATCTTAGCGAGTACACTAAACAAAAACCCTAAATCCCATACTCTCATAAAAAAGCATCAGTCCTAACATCCTAATCCTTGTTCCCCGCCAGAAACCTGTCATTCTGTCAAAATAACACAAGAAAGGCCCCACCACATTGATCGCATCTGTAACCTAACAGACCGCTGTTTAAACTCAGTATGCAAGCAAGGTTAATTGGAGACATCTGTTTCCCTTCCTTCATCAGCTTTAATAGGATAAAAAATGAATCGACCTGTAGTTAAAACTCAACCGCAGAGAGCGACAACGCTTAAGAACCGCATCCAAAATTGCTCGCTACAACACCGAGAGTCTCGGCCATAATGACTATACCACCACCCGTGGTACACACTGTCCCGGAAGGACAAATTCCACAGATACCTTTTTGTGGAAATGATCGCATGTTTGACAGAATGAATGAATTTCAGGAACAATTCCTGGAGATGCAGAAAGAACTGCAAGCCATTCGCGGTCAGGATTTATTTGGAAAAGACGCGCGGACCTTTGCTTGGTCCCCAATGTGAATGTTCCGCACAAGTTCCAGGTACCTGACTGTAGCGTGAGTTTTTTGTGTGGTTGCAAAGCACTATCGCTTTGGGGTACTACAGCTCGATTCATTTTTTATCCTATTGAAGCTGATGAAGGAAGGGAAATAGATGTCTCCAATTAACCCTGCTTGCATACTGAGTTTGAATAGATGACTGTTGGTTTACAGATGCTACAAAGATCATGGGTCTCTCTTAGGCTATCTTGTTAAGAACACTGGGTCTAGACTATTGGTAGGATGTTAGCACTAATGCTTTTCGATTGATGTAGGTACGGGATTTTGGGTTTTTTTATTAGTGTGCTCGCTAAGATTTTTTCAATCTTATGCCTACGTATTCCCGTTTAACAAAACAGGGAAATCAGAGCGATCGTAGTTCCTCATATTCTATGGGAGGAAAAAGGTTGTTTTTGGTGTCTTGTTCAAAGCCCAAGACGTGAAGCTAAAAGGAGTATTTGTATCTTGTTTAAAGCCCAAGATGTGAAGCTGAAGGGTTTCGACTTGAGAGAGAATTTGTCATCTCTAAAGAGGAGTTGTTGATGTTTGTATGCTATGAACAAGGTACATCTTTGATGCTAAAAGCTTGATTGACTCAACCGTGGTTTTCCTTATACAAAGCCTAAGAGGAGGTTATTGACCCAACAAGAGCGTATTTCTTATCTGTCTCGTACGAAGCCCGAGATAGAGGCTAAAAGGGTTGACTCAACAAGAGAGTGTTTTTATATGTGTCTTGTATGAAGCCCAAGACGGAGGCTAAAAAGAAGATTGACTCAACAAGAGAGTCTTTTATACTCAACAAGAGAGTGATTTTGTATCTCGTACGAAGCCCGAGATGGAGGCTGAAAGGGTTCGACTCAACAAGAAAGTCTTTTATACTCAACAAGAGAGTGATTTTATATCTCGTACGAAGCCCGAGATGGAGGCTGAAAAAGGCTTGACTCAACAAGAGAGTCTTTTATACTCAACAAGAGAGTTATTTTGTATCTCGTACGAAGCCCGAGATGGAGGCTGAAAAAGGCTTGACTCAACAAGAGAGTCTTTTATACTCAACAAGAGAGTGTGAAAATTTAGCTCCGCTGGGGAGAATCATTGTACAAAGCCCAAGAGGAGGCTAACTTCAATGAGGAAGGATCATTATACAAAGCCTAAGAGGAGGCTATAGTGCTGGTGACTGTTTCAGTTTAATTACAGGTCCAATATGTTGGATAAAAGAGAAAATATGTTCTTATAAAGGGACTGATTAAAGGTATTGTTATGCTTTGCACTAATCAGAGGATCGGGATTATTTCCTGTTCTTTAAGGAAATCTGAAGGGTATTGAGACTGTCCAAGTTTACTGGTGTTTTGAGAAATCGATTCTCATATAGTGAATGATCTTTGTATGATGCCCAAAAGAAGGCTGGTCTGCTAAGGGATGAAGGTCAACCCATTAACTGGTCTGACACTTGACTCAGAAAGACAGCTCTAGCAAATTAATGACTAGGTTATGTTCCTATACCTGTAGAGGTCTCTGGGTCCTTGTACTAAGCCCAAGAGAAGGCATGAGAGATTTTAAGAAGTCGAAGGGTCGTTGTACAACACCCAAGAGGAGGCGGGGATACTTTTAGGAAGCCCGTGGGTCCCCAAACCCCGAGAAGTTCAAGACATGTCATTCATAGAGAATAGATCAAGCCAGGAAAGTCCGAGAATTTGGAAGAAACTCAAGAGATGCCATTCATGGAGAAAAGATCGACTCTGAGGAGTAAAGTTTCTTTGACGATTTTTAAGAGTGACAGTCTGTGAAAGGGTTCACCGATAATGCTGCCTTTCACTTTGTTCCATATTGTTTAACCCCAAGAGAAGGGAAGACTATGTCTGGTAATCCTGGGGGATCTAGTTTTGGCAGTATTTAAGAGTGACCAACAGGCTTTACCTAGTGCTAGACGTAGTTGCCAAGAAAACTCTAAATAATTATACTAGTATTACACAGTGGATACATGACGAGTATATAAAAGTTTGTGAAAGGAGACTTACAGTGAGCAGCCCCACAATGCAGTTATATATATGAAAGCAGTAAAGAAAGCGGATAAACACTTACTCGGTTGTAGAGCTTCCATGCTGTTTGGTTAGTTGTTCAACAAAGAAAGCTTTGGTAACAATATTATATTCAAAATCAAAGGAGAAAGTACCTTGAAAAGATTGTTGGGGCTTACAGCTCAAGGAGAGCCCAAGGTTTTATCAGTGATTGCATTGTTGTTTTGTACAGGGACTTATACAAGTGACTGAGGCCCAAAAAAGGTTTTCTGTAAAAAAGGATGGGTCTTACACTCTCTCAAGAGGCCCAAAAGTGTTTAAAGAAAGGAATGGGGCTTATAACACGAGGGTAGGCCCTGATGATTTGTTTTTGAATTGGCGATCGCGCCGAGATTTTTCTTTTAACGCAGGGGGACTTATACAATGTCTAAGGCCCAAAAATTATTTTGGTTAAAAGGGGATTTGGTCTTACACTCTATAAAAGGCCCAAATGTTTATTTTTATACAAATGGTGGGGCTTACAGCTCAAGGAGAAGCCCAGGGGTTTTTTGTTTAAAAAGGCGACGATCGCGACAGAATTTTTGAAAACGCAGTGGGTCTTATACAATGACTGAGGCCCAAAATGGTTTGGTTTTCAAAGGGGTTGGGTCTTACACTCTAATAGAGGCCCAAAAGTGTTTGAAAAAGTTTGATGAGGGTTGAATTAATCGAAAATCCTAATTTGTTTTCAAAATGTATTTTAATTGAATGAAAATTCAATTAAAATGATCAAAATTGTTAAACATGTGTGAAAACAAATTGTGATCTTGGATAAATGTTTCAAAAATCAGGTTTTGATCTACAAAATGTTTGGAAATCACGAAAATTTGAAAAATCAAAAAGGAAAAAATATTTTAAATGTCAAAAACAATTAAAATATTAATTCTTTACAAAAATATCAAGTATATGAAATAAATAATATTTTTGGGATTTTTTGGTAAAATAAGATATTTTAACATTTTTGTGAATTATTAAAAAAAGAATCAACTCAAAATCATTAAAATTCAGAGAGAAATTAATTTTTGAATCAATTAAATAAAATCACAAAATTCAAATATTTAAATTTTCAAAAATGGCGCCAAGAACAAGGAAAGAACACGCGCCACCCTCTGTTTCTGCAGATTTGCGTTTTCTATCCAATCTCACTGAATACTTGATTATATCATGCAATCTACTCGTTTCAACCTCACAATCATGGCTATGGTCTTTAATTACATTTATTTTAAACATGGAATAAGAAATCAAAGAGAAACCTCAAGAACCCTAAAATTTGCATGAAGGTTAAGAAATTGCATACACGATTCAAACAATGCAATTGATTGAGGGAAAACACTCCATGCATGATTATGAACATATGGCCAAATTATTGTGCAGAAAAAAATGCATGGATAAATCAGTGTTCCAGATGTTGTTTAAGTGTTTGGATCACTTCTACATGATGTTTATGAGGTTTGTGTGTGTTATTGGTTTGGTTGGAATAGCTCTCAAACTCAAAACCCGATAGTGACTTGCTTTGGAAGGCAAATTTGTAGTGAAAGAAGAGATTTTGAGGAAAGCATCTGTTTGATGGCTTTGGTGTACTTAAACTGATCACAAATGAGCTCTATTTATAGTAGAGCAAGTTTGTTTTGCAAGGAATAGTAAATGGCAACTGCTGCATAGGTTTGGCCAATGTTGAGCAATGAGAATCCAAGTCTCCTCTAGCCATTGACTAGAGGTTAGGGCACAGGCTGCTGGTTCCCTTGGTCTTGGATAAGTCTTGACTAAATTCAGTTGAAAATGGTTCAGTTCATGCCACCTTGGTGCATCCATTAAATGCTCCAATCCAAAATTGGAGTCTTGTCCCTCTTTTAGGCAATCCTAGGTTTGGCATGCTATTTTTGGTTCCAAAGACTTAGGAGGCTTGGGATCAAAGTTGGTTCCTCCTTGGTCCCCCCCTTGAGGTGCTCAGATGGATAGAGTTTCTTGTCCTTTGCAAAATTTGAGCAAATCGAGCAAAACTCCAAATCTGCCTTGCCATAACAATTTTCAGCAAGGCATATTGGCTTGGTCATATCTCATGGCTAAAGTGGAATTTGATGGAGTTCTTGGCCATTTTGGAAAGCCCTGATATGATACAACAACTGTTTGATCATAATTGGTTTTGATACTTTTTGGATCCAAGCGAAAAATTCCCCTACATTTGGAAAAAAGTGAAAGAAGATTCTGACTTAGTGAAAATTTCACTAAGTGTTGGAAAAAGTGGCATTTCATGTTTTCAGCCATTTTGATCATTCCATAACTCAAAATCCATGATGAATTGGAATGTGGCGTAGTTGAAGCTTTTGTAGAGGGCCATGAGGGCTACAAATCCCGCTTTGAATGGGGAAAAATGTCCTTGTGGTTTGGGAGTTATGATCCTCCAAAGTTGGTACCCTAGCCACTTTATTCCATAACTTAGAAAATTTCTAAGTTTTTTATGGTTACCCCTTTTACAAGTTATCCCACTTTTCTTGATTTTTCTTGATGAATTATGATTCAAATCATACATTAACATCATTTTAGGGTTAAAAAACCATAATTGTGAAAAATCTCAAAAAGTCAAAGCTTGACTTTTGTGCACAGTTGACTTTTTGTCAGATGAATTCCAAATTGTGAGATCCTCTATGAAATCAAGTCCTTGACCTAAATCAAACTTGAAGGATTGATTTCATAGGTGATATAGGGTGTGATGAATCATGTCCTAGGGTTTGGGAGTATGTCCTGGTCAAAAGTCAAAGGTACAGTTGACTTTTCCCGCGAAACCCTAATTGTGGTTCTGATGAAATTGAAACTTGGGAATCAAGCTTCTTGGATCAATCCATTGTTGCAAATGGATCAATGTGGTTTATTATACCCTTAAATCCTCCCTTGAGGTCTTGGCTCGTGTTTTGTCCCAAAAGTCAACTTAGGGGTGAATTAGGTCAAGAAACCCTAATTCCTGATTTTTTATGAATGAGTCCCCTGAGGCAAAATTGACTTGATGATTAGGTTCATGATGTCCCTTGGATCATCTTAGGTTATGCCTTGAAGCATTGGCTCATTTCCAGAGGAAAATTTCCATCTGGAGACCCTAGTCGACCAAAACTCTAATTTGGTGACACTGGCGATCTTGAGGCTTGATCCACCTGGAAGGTTGCAGCCTGGTGCTTAATCCCTGAGGTGGGAGTCCTCTTGATCCATTGGGGATGTTTGAGAGGTTATACAAGTTGAAGATCATTTCAATTCTTGATTGATCCTTTGTCTAAAGCTCAGTGAGGGCTTGAAACCCTAATCTTTGATAGTAGTGAATGCTCGCCCATCTTTGGGGAGATTGATGAAGTATGATGGTTCATCCACATTGTGATGATGATTTGCACAATGATGGGAAATCTTAGTGGTCAAAATTTGGGGCATGACAGATGCCCCTATTTAATCTTCTTGGACCCGAAGGTGTGAATGGCGAAAGTATTCAGGCATTCGGGGTACAAGAGGATTAAATATCGGAATACCCAAAATATTGATGGTGGTTATGAATGGCAGTTTTCTAGTCCATCTTCTTTTGCTAAGCAATGATTCTTAGAGAAGGTAAACTTCCCCTCGATCCTGGTTTCCTACCAAGGAACTGGTCTCAGTTTCTGATATAAACTTCCCCTCGCTCCTGGTTTCCTACCAAGGAACTGGTCTTAGTTTCTTTTGTCAATAAACTTTCTTGACAAGGAACACTATTCGTAGCGGTTTTCCTCAAACTTCTCGCCGAATTTTCCTGGGGAGATGCCATTTGATAGAAAATATTTGATGTCAGAATTGCTGGGGAACCCAGTCGTCTGAGTTGTAGAGGTGCACAAACTTCTTTGTGGTTGACGCCATTTATCGACTCTACTGGGGAAAGCGAGTCTCTTGAGAGATTGCTTTCGCTTGGGCATTACATCATACTTTTCTCGGGATTTTCTAGGAGAAATTCCATACAATGTACCCCAATTTTGAGGTGCTGCTGACTTCATTAACATTGATTTTCTGGAGAGAAGAATCAATGTGTTGCTGAGAGTCTTTGGTTGAGAGGCTTTCTCAGGGATTTTCCTTAATTCGGGAAAGCGAAGATATCACCTTCGATGGCGAAGAGTGACATTTGTTGAAGGTTCTCTGGTCTTTCAGAGGTTCAAGTTATCAAAGTGGTCAAGGGCCATTTCTAATCCAGAAATAAACTGGAGGAGAGAGATTGTTCAGACGCAACATTTCCTGACGAGGAAAGAACTGACAATTCGATTGAGAGGACTTTATCACTAGGGGATAAGACCGACTAGAGTAATAGTTATGCAATATGAACATGAATGTAAATCAATAATGCATGATGTATGTATGTTTATGCTGACAAAACTGACGCGACATACAGACTAGTAGATGAACACGTTTGGATACTTGACCACTGCGAGGGGACGAAGAGGTACCCCTGGGTTCTAAATAGCAATTCCACCTTGCTTAGGAGAGATAGTCCCTGCGGGGAACTATGTTGGTCGGGCTTAGGAGATGAGAACTCGGTCGAGGATGTCAGATAGATTATCTGACATAACTAATCCTTCACTCAGGCGTACTAGTTTAGAAGGAGTACTTTGATTCTGCACTTTGAGGTTTGATTACCTCTGGAGAAGCGAGCGACGTTCTTTCGATGTTCAACAGTCAAAAGAATTGCCATCTTTATTTTAAAAGCAGAAAAATTTGACAAGTAAATTCATTTATGTTTTATTTCAAGAATCGTTAATCATTTTAAAACGTAGTTCAGTAAAGCTAAAACAAATCAGAATTGCAAACAAAAGCACTAAGGCTCAAATTTTATTGATAGAATGGAAATCAGCCAAACGCGAAATTCCATAGAGTATTTACAAAGTTTGAAAATGGTAATTTAAAGGGAAAAGGGCTACATCGAAACATAATGACCACTATCCTTCGACCAACTTTGAATTCGGGACATCCTGAGCTTTTGTCGAAGATGACCCTGACTGGAGTTTTCTGATGGATGGCATCACTACTGAGGAGCTGACTGATCAGACGTACGTAGTTACTTGCTATTATCCCTAACTTTTGCCTGGATTGTACTTTGAGATTTCCAATCCACCGGGATGATTTTTTTTTTATTTTGTCTCTAATTTTTGCCTGGACCTCCCTTTCGGGTTTTCAATCCACCGAGACGTTCTTTTTTAGGAGAAGTATTTCTTGACTACGTCAACATTTGTGGGGCAGGCAAATTCCTCTCCGTCCATGGTTGCAAGTCTCAAGGCACCGCATGAGAAAGAGTTCTTGACCACATAGGGGCCATCGTAATTCGGAGTCCATTTGTCCCGGGAATCAGTGAGAAATGATTGTTTCTTTTTTAGCACAAGGTCTCATTTCCTAAAGATGCCAGGTCGGACCTTTTTGTCACTGGGCTGTTTGAGGCACTGGGTGAAGGAAACCTCCACTGTGGAAGAAATCTTGAATGGGATGAAAACTTTCATCGTTAGTAGCAGTCTGGGTACAGGTCGTAGAAAAACCAAGACCCTTCTTTGTTTTGTTATCGGTAGCAATGACAAGCTGTCCCCATCCCTTTGCATTGTTATTTTTGACCACTTTGAGAGCATCTTTGTATGAGGAAATCGAGGTTCCTCTCTCTGATTGATTCTTGTTGCTCACCGAAAGTGCTTGGAACTGAGTCCCAACAACCTCCTCGGGTTCTACACAAGTAGATGGCGATAAGTTACTCACGATCAAGGCTTGCTCTCTGCAGATCGTGACGAGTTTATTGTTCTTGATAAACTTCAATTTCTGGTGCAGTGTCGAACTGACTGCCGCAGCCTGATGTATCCAAGGTCTTCCTAATAAACAGATGTACGCTACCCAGACATCCATGACCTGGAAAGTGATTAGGAAAGTGTGAGGATCGATAGTTATGGGAAGGTCGACTTCGCCGATAACTGTTTTCCGAGATCCGTCAAATGCTTTGACAATGACCTCACTGCCCCTCATCGGGGATCCTTTGAATGATAGTCGCATTAAAGTGGACATAGGAATAACGTTGATTGTCGATCCTGTGTCTACCAGTATGCTGGCTAAAGCATCGTCCTGGAAGTTAACTATGATATTGAGCGCCATATTGTGGTTTTTGCCCCCCTCTGGCAAGTCCTCATCACTAGATCCTAAGTTGTTGCAGGAAGTGATGTTAGAGAAGATGCTATCGAACTGTCGTATTGACACATCCTATTCCACAAAGGCCTGCTCTAAGACTTTCTATAGAGCCACTCTGTGGGCTTCAGAACTGAGTAAAAGTGATAGAATAGAGATCTTTGAAGGAGTTTGTAATAGCTGATCAATAATGTTGTATTCACTCCTTTAGATGAGCTTCAGTATCTCATCATTGCTTTTTGAAAGGTTGGAATTACTGGATTGACCGACTGGTTGATCGGGAACTTCTGTTTGAGGTTCCTTTTCTCTATTAGGTTCTCCAACTCCTCGGTTGAAGATTCGACCGCTCCGTGTTACTCGACTAATGTCTGAAATATTCACGAAGGAGGGTAATGGAATTTCCTTTCCATTCTCAATCTGGCTCGGAACACCATAACGGCATATGAGATTGTTTTTGATAAACGGACCACCACTTATCGGGTTACATTGGTGTACGACGTTGCTTCGACCCACTTGGTGAAGTAGTCGATGGCTACCAGGATGAATCGATATCCGTTTGATGCTTTGGGTTCAATCATGCCAATCATGTCGATTCCCCATATAGAAAAAGGCCATGGAGAAGAAAGGACTTTGAGATGCGTTGGCGGTACATGGATTTTGTCTGCGTATATCTGACATTTGTGACATCTCCTCATGTACTTGTAGAAATTGGATTCCATGGTTAACCAATAGTATCCTGCTCTCAGAATTTTTCTCGCCATTGTGTGTCCGTTGGCATGAGTACCAAAGGATCCTTCGTGAATTGATTTCATCAGCATGTTTACCTCTGGTCTGTCTACACATCGGAGCAAGACCATGTCAAAGTTTCTCTTATAGAGTGTATCATCGCTCAGGAAGAAGTTGCCATCCAGTCTTCTGATGGTCTTCTGTCTTTTCTGGATGCACCAGGCGGGTATTCTTGTCATTGAAGGAAGCTTTTAATATCGTGATAACATGGTTTTTCGTCTATGACTGCTTTGATAGCGAAAATGTAAGCGGGCCTCTCAAGGCGCATTATGTCAATCTTAGGTACGTCATTCCATTGACCAACACTAATCATGGAGGAGAGAGTAACTAGTGCATCATTCATGTGATTCTCTTCTAGAGGGATATAATGAAACTCGATTCTGTTAAAGAATGGTAACAACCTTCTCTCGTAATCTTTGTAAGGAATCAATCCTGATTAGTATGTGTTCCAATTTTCTTTGATCTAATTGATAACCAGGGCAGAGTCTCCATACACATCCAATTTCTTCATCCTTAAGTCAATTGCTTCTTCGAGACCCATGATACAAGCTTCGTATTCGCCCTCGTTGTTTGTACACTTGAATGTTAGTCGGGCAGTGAAAGGAAAGTGGGTACCCTGAGGTGTTATGATGATTTCCCCAATTCCATTTCCATAATTGTTGAGAACTCCGTAAAAAAATATTCCCCATTGGGAACCTGGTTCTGGCCCTTCACTGGGTAGCGGTTCATCGCAATCTTTCATTTTCAAGTACATGACATCTTCGTCTGGGAAGTCAAACTCGACTGATTCCTGATTGTCAATCGGTTGATGAGCCAAATGATCAACTAAAATACTTCCTTTAATGGCTTTCTGAGCATAGTACTCTATGTCATATTCTGATAACAACATTTACGACGGGCTATCCTACCCGTGAGAGCAGGTTTTTCGAAGACGTACTTGATTGGATCCATAGCGCATCAAGTTTTCTCAAGCATAGTGTATCGAGTCTCACAGTCGGTGAATTTCTTGCTTAAGTAGTAAATGGCAGACTCTTTTCTTTTTGTTTCATCTTGTTGGCCAAGTACACAACCCATAGAGTCTTCCAAGATTGTTAAGAAGATGATCAGTGGTCTTCCTTCCACTCGAGGAGATAGAATCGGTGGATTCAACAGATACTCTTTGATACTGTCGAAAGCTTTTTGGCAATCTTTCGTCCATACGCAGCTTTGATTCTTTCTGAGTAGTTTGAATATCAGTGCGCATGTCACAGTCATGAAGGATATAAACCTTGAGATGTAATTCAAACGTCCCAAAAATCCTCTGACCTATTTTTCAGTCTCTGGTGAAGGCATTTCTTGAATGGCCTTGACCTTGTCAGGATCAACCTCAATTCCTTTCTGGCTGACGATGAACTCTAAGAGTTTTCTTGAGCGAACACCAAACGTTCACTTATTGGGATTCAAGCAGAGTTTGTATTTCCTCAAACGCTCGAATAACTTTGACAGGTGTGTCACATGCTCTTCCTCTGTTCTAGATTTTGTAATCATGTCATCGACATACACTTCAATCTTCTGGTACATCATGTCGTGAAACTGAGTTGTCATGCCCCTTTGGTAGGTTGCCCCTGCATTCTTCAGACCGAACGACATTACCTTGTAACAAAAGGTTCCCCATAGTGTGATGAATGAAGTTTTCTCCATATCTTCTGGTGTCATTTTGATTTGATTATAGCCCAAGAATACATCCATGAAGGAGAAGACTTTGAACATTGTTGTACTGTTTACCAACATGTCTATGTGTGGTAAGGGGAAGTCGTCCTTTGGACTTGCTTTGTTGAGATCCCTTTAGTCTACAAACATTCTGACTTTTTCCTCCTTTTTTGGAACTGGCACTATGTTAGTTAACCATTGAGGATACTCTGAGGTGGAAAGGAAACCTGCATCAATCTATTTATGCACTTCCTCTTTAATTTTGATGGCCATATCCGGGTGAGTCCGTCTCAGCCTTCGTTTCACAGGAGGACATTCTGACTTCAACGGTAGATGATGTTCCACGATGCTGGTATCCAACCCTAGCATGTCCTGATAAGACCAAGCAAACACATATGGAAATTCTTTGAGAAGTTTTATCAAGCTCTCTTTGACAGTCGGACTGAGCAGCTCTCCAATCTTAACTTCTTTCCTTTCTTCCTCTAATCCCAAATTGACCATTTCCAATGGCGCTTTGTGAGGTTCAATGGACCTTTCCTATTGCCTGAGTAGTTGGGAGATCTCTTCTAGAATTTCTGCGTTCTCTTCTTCTTCAGCCTCAAATAACGACAATTCAAAGATGGGAGAAGGCATTGGATCGTATGTTTCAACGGGGTTTAAAAGAAGCAATCTGCATGACGTGATTGTAGCGAGCGATTTTGGACGCGGTTCTTAAGCGCTGGTCACTCTCTGCGGTTTGAGCTTACTACAGGTCGATTAATTTTTTATCCTATTGTGAGCTGAATAAGGAAGGGAAATAGATGTCTCCTATTAACCCTGCTTTGCATACTAAGTTTAAACAACGGTCTGTTAGGTTACGAATGCTATCAATGTGGGGGGGCCTTTGTACTGGTTATTTGTATTTTCGCCAATACGGTTTTCTTTCTTTCTAGGACTCCCTAGCGGGGAACAAGGTTTAGGATGTTAAGACTGATGCTTTTGATGAGAGTATGGGATTTTGGGTTTTTGTTTAGTGTGCTCGCTAAGATTTTTCTTTCAATCTTATGCCAACATATTCCCATTTATCGAAACAGGAAAATCAGAGCGTTCGTAGTTCCTCCTATTCTATGGGAGGAAATGGGTGTTTTGGTGTCTTGTTCAAAGCCCAAGACGTGAACCGAAAGGTGGTTTGTATCTTGTTCAAAGCCCAAGATGTGAAGCTGAAAAGTCTATTTGTGCCTTGTTCAAAGCCCAAGACGTGAAGCTAAAAGGGTTGACTTTAGAGAGAATTTGTCATCTCTAAAGAGGGGTTGTATGTCACAACTGTTTATAAAGGAGAATTACTTTAACCGGGATTTGTGAATCAGACAATGCCATAATTTCCTTTATAGGAGATTTTAACCTGAAGGAGAGACTTTAACTCAGTGTAGAGCAATGCTATCTTTTCTTAGGAATTTCTCATGCTAAAAGAGGGACAGTGGCATGGATGTAGATGATCCAGAGGCTTGCCGCTTACAGCGATTAGATGAAGGGGAATGAGTTGTTGATGTTTGTGTACTGTGAACGAGGCACATCTTTGATGCTAAAAGGTTGATTGGATCAACCAGTGGTTTTCTTATATAAAGCCTAAGAGGAGACTGATATGTGTCTCGTACAAAGCCCGAGAGAGAGGCTAAAAGGGGTTGATCCTACAAGAGGATCTTTTATACTCAACAAGAGAGTGTTTTTGTATCTCGTACAAAGCTCGAGATGGAGGCGAAAAGGTTTGACTCGACAAGGGAATCTTTTGGTATCTCGTATAAAGCCCGAGATGGACGCTATTATTTGTTTGGCTCAATAAGAACCTTTTTGTATCTCGTATAAAGCCAAAGATGGAGGCAAAAAGGGTGATTGACTCAACGAGGAAGTCCCTTATGTGTCTCGTACAAAGCCCGAGAGAGAGGCTAAACGTTGTTTGACTCCGCTGGGGAGGATCATTGTACAAAGGCCAAGAGGAGGCTGTGGTGACTGTTTCAGTTAAGTGATAGGTCTAGTATACTGATTTTGAAAGAGAAAATCAGTTTTTATATGAGCAACACTGTACTCAAGGATTTGCTTCGAGGATCCAGGTTATTCCTGTTTTTTAAAGAAGTGGGAAATCCGAAGGGTATTGAGACTATCCGAGTCTACGGGTTTTCTTCCTATTTAACGAAGGGGTCACGTGAGAATGTCTTTGAGACTCAAGGAGATTAGACTGTCCAAGTCTAGAGTTTCATCTTTTGTACTATGCTTTGAGAAACAGTAGTGGACTCTTTGAAAGGACTGTTCTATGCAGATGATTAAGTTCTGTTCCTATACCTCTAGGAGGTCGTCGGGACAATTTGTACGAAGCCCAAGAGGAGGCTGGAAACTTGTAAGAAGTCGATCGGTCTTTGTACTAAGCCCAAGAGGAGGCTATCATTCCCGGAGGAAGAGATCATTATACGAAGCCTAAGAGGAGGCTATGAATACTTCTAAGAAGCCGTAGGGTCCTTGTACTACGCCAAAGAGGAGGCGGGTTTCTTTTAGGAAGCCTGTGGGTCCTTGAACGATGCCCAAGAGGAGGCCGATGCTTTTAAGAAGCAGATGGGTCCCCAAATCCCGAGAAGTTCAAGGCAAGCTATTCACAAGGAATAGATCAAGTCAGGAAAGTTCGAGAATTTGGAAGAAACTCAAGAGAAGCCATTCACGGAGAAAAGATCATCTCTGGGGAGTAGAGTTTCTTGACAAGTGCTTTTAAGAAGCCTGCGGGTCCCCAAACCCTGAGAAATTCAAGGCAATGCTATTCACCGAGAGTAGATCAAAGTCAGGAAAGTCCGAGAATTTGGAAGAAACTCAAGAGATGCAATTCACGGAGAAGAGATCATCTCTGGGGAATAGAGTTTCTTTGACAACTTCTACGAGTGACAGTCTATGAAAGGGTTCACACAGAATGCTGCCTTTCATCTCTCCATATTGTTTAACCCCAAGAGGAGGGAAGACTATGTCTGGTAATCCTATGGGGATCTAGTTTAGACTATTTCTAAGAGTGATCAACGGGCTTATTGCTAGACGTAGTTGCCGGGGAAACTCTAAATATCTATACTATTATTACACAGTGGATATGAGTTTATGAAAGAAGACTTACAGTGAAGCAGCCCCACAATACAGTTATATGTATATGAAAGCGATAACCACTTACTCGGTTGTAGAGCTTCCATGCTGTTTGGTTAGTTGTTCAACACAGAAAGATTGAAAACAACAGTATATTCAAAATCAAAGGAGAAAGTGCTTTGAAGAAGAAAGACTTGGGGCTTACAGCTCAAGGAGAGGCCCAGGGTTTTATCACTGAGCGCACTGTTTGAATTTGTACAGAGGGACTTATACAAGTGACTGTAGCCCAAAAAAGGTTTTCTGTACAAAGGGGTTGGGTCTTACACTCTAATAAAGGCCCATGAGTGTTTGACAATGATTTGTTTGAGTGAAAATCAAAGAAACCCTAATTTTATTCTTTAAAGGTAAATATTTAAAGAAAATCAAATGAAAAATACCAAATAGGTTTGAATAAACCACTTGTGATTTTTGTTTAAGGTTTGAAAAATGAGGTATAAATCACAAGAGATATTAAAACTCATTTGGTCTTGATTTTTCAAGATGAATATTCATTTTAAAATGTTTAAAAAGAAATAAAAATGAATTTATTCACAAAAATACTAATTATATTAAATAAATAATATAAACTTAATTTTTTTGTGGAATAAAATATTTCAACATTTTTGTGAATTTTTGCAAAAAGAACCAATAAAAAATAATTAAAATTGAAAGAGTTATTAATCTTCCAATTAATTAATAAACCATGAAAATAGTTGGAAAAATAGCAAAAATGGGAAAAATCACAAAATGGCATGGGTGGGGTTTGAACCCACGACCTCAAGCATAGAAGGCGCGCGCTTTACCACTAGGGTGGTGATACATCCATTGCTTGAAACAAAACAATAAATATACAAGTCATGCCTTGGTTTTGGCTTGCCCAAGGCAAGTTTTGGCTCAAAAACGTGAAGGTCATAACTTTCTCAAATCTTAATGGTTTGAGACAAAATTTATATGCATCTGGACCACAATTTCATAAGGAATCCAATGGTGGTGGTAGTTTTTTTAGATCACACTCCCTCCTCAAAACCCGATAGTGGTTTTGAAAATGACCTATAATTGTATTTTCTATGCTACAACTTGGTACAAGCATGGATTACATGGTGAATTAGCTCAAACACAACATATACAGCATGTATGAGATGTTTATGATCAGTGGACTTCAAAGCATTGCATGATTCAAAGATTCCAAATTGTGAGGCTTACCTCTTTTTTGAGATTTTGGAGCTTTTGTGCAATCTGTCAAACCTCTTGTTCCAAAAATGATTTGATGCTTTAGACACACTCAAATGATCCCTTAAAAGCTTTTAGGACAAACAGTCCCTTTCTTGCAAAAGGGGTCAAAAGTGACCAAAATAGCAACTCTCTCAAATGGTGTTCCAGATGGGGGGAACCATTTGGGATAGTTCAAGGATGATATTTGGAGTGTGTTTGAGGTTTTATTTGGTTTGGAAAGTGACTGAATCAAGACATGGCTTGAAAAATGCAAAAAAAGCCTATTTTGAGGTTTTGAGAGGTGACTTTGTGATTTTGTGATTACAGGTCACTTGTGATAGTTTGCACAGCTTACATATGATATATATGAGGTGTGTGTGTGATTGATTGTGATGGAATTGCTCTCTAACTCAAAAACTCAGAATTACTTGCTTTGGAAGGCAAATTTGAGGTGAAAGAAGAGATTTTGAGGAAAGCATCTGTTTGATGGCTTTGGTGGACTCAAATTGAACACAATCGAGCTCTATTTATAGTAGAGCAAGTTTGTTTTGGGATCCACAGTGAATGGAAACTGCAGTAGAGGTTTGGCCAATGTTGTCCAATGGAAATCCAAGTCTCCTCTAGCCATTGACTAGAGGTTAGGGCACAGGGTTGTGGTTCCCTTGGTCTTGGATAAGTCTTGACTGATTTCATATGAGAATGGCTCAGTCCATGCCACCTTGATGCTTCCATTGAATGCTCCAATCCAAATTTGAAGTCTTGTACCTATTTTGGCCATTATAGGTTCAACATGCTTTTTCTTGTTCCAAGGACTTTGGAGGCTTGGCTCAGTGATTGTCCCCTTTTGATTCAATCCTCATATGTGTCCAAGTGGATAGGAGCATTTGGATTTGGCTGATTTTGGAAAATCGATCAAAAATGCAAATTCTGCCTTGCCTTGACAGATTTCAGTAAGGCAACTTGCCAATGTCATATCTCATGACTCAAATGGAATTTGGCAATGTTCTTGGCCATTTTGGAAAGCACTTACATGATACAACAACTGCTTGAACATGTTTGTTTTTTATCTCTTTTGAATCCAAGTGAAAAATCCCCCTACATTTGGAAAAAAGTGAAGACAGATTTGGACTTAGTGAAAATTTCACCAAGTGTTGGAAAAAGTGACACTTTCACTTTTCAGCCATTTTGAGCACTCCATAACTCAAAATCCTTAATGAATTGGAATGACTTGTAGTTGAAGTTTTTGTAGAGGGCAATGAGGGATACAAATCCATCTTTGGATGAGAAAAAATGGCTTTGTGGTTTAGGAGTTATGATCCTCCAAAGTTGGTACCCTTGTCACTTTATTTTTAACTTAGAAAAATTTCTAAGTTTTTATGGTTACCCCTTTTACAAGTTATCCAACTTTTCTTGATTTTTCTTGATGAATGATGATTCAAATCATTCATAAACATCATTTTAGGGTTAAAAATCCATTTTGGTGAAAAATCTCAAAAACTCAAGGTTGACTTTTGTGCACAGTTGACTTTTTATCAGATGAATTCCAAACTGTGTAATTCTTTAGGAAATAATGTCCTTGACCTAAATCAAACTTGATGGACATGTTCCAAGGGTGTCATAGGGTATATTGAGGCATGTCCTAGGGTTTGGGAGCATGTCCTGGTCAAAAGTCAAAGTTACAGTTGACTTTCCTCGCGAAACCCTAATTATGGTGCAGATGAAATTGAGACTTGTTGCTCAAGCTTCTTGGATTAATCCATTATTCCAAATGGATCAATATAGTTCATTAGAGACCCTCAAACCCTCTCTTGAGGTCTTGGCTCATGATTTGTCCCAAAAGTCAACTTAGGGGTGAATTAGGTCAAGAAACCCTAATTCCTGATTTTTTATGTATGCATCCCCAGAGGCAAAATTGACTTGATGATTGGGTCCATGAGGTTCCATGGAGTATATTAGGTCATGTTTTGGATCCTTGGCTTGTGCCCAGATGAAAATTTCCATCTGGAGTCCCTGGTCGACCAAAACCCTAATTTGGTGACACCGACGATCTTGAGACTTGATCCACCTAGAAGGGAGAAGCTTTGTGCTTAATCCTTGGAGTGGGAGTCCTTTTTGATCCTTTGTGAATGTTTGAGAGTTTAGACAAGTTAAAGATCATGTCATTCCTTGATTGGTCCTTTGTCTAAGCACTCAGAGAGGGCTTGAAACCTAATTTTTATTGTAGTGAATGCTCAACAACCCTTGAGGCATTTGATGAGGCATGATGGTTCATCCATATTGTGATGATGATTTGCACAATGATGGGAAATCTTAGCGGTCAAAATTTGGGGTATGACAGATGCCCCTAATTAATCTTCTTGGACCCGAAGGTGTGAATGACGAAGGTATTCGGGCATTCGGGGTGCAAGAGGATTAAATATCGGAATACCTAAAATTTTGACGGCTATGAATGGCAACTTGCGCATTCATCTTCTTTTGCTAAGCAATGATGCTTAGAAAAGGTAAAACTTCCACTACCAAGGAGCTGGTCCCAGTTTTCTTTTGTCAACTTCCCCTCGATCCTGGTTTCCTACCAAGGAACTGGTCTCAGTTGCTGATTTAAACTCCCCCTCGATCCTGGTTTCCTACCAAGGAACTGGTCTTAGTTTCTGGAATAAACTTCCCCTCGATCCTGGTTTCCTACCAAGGAACTGGTCTCAGTTTCTGAAATAAACTCCCCCTCGATCCTGGTTTGCTACCAATGAACTGGTCTTAGTTTCTTTTGTCAATAAACTTTATTGACAAGGGACGCTATGCGTAGCGGTTTTCCTCAAACTTCTCGCCGAATTTTCCTGGGGAGATGCCATTTGACGGAAAAAGTTTAGATGTCAGACTCGCTGGGGAACCCAGTCGTCTGAGTTGTAGAGTTGCACAAACTTCTCTATTGGAGATGCCATTTATTTCTACTGGGGGAAAACAGATCTCTTGAGAGACTGCCGTCGCTTGGGATCTTACATCATACTTTTCTCGGGATCTTCCCGGAGAAATGCCATATGATGGGGTCCAATTTTGAGGTGTCGATGACCTTTTCATCATCGATCTTTTCGGAGTGAGACTGGCGTGCTGCCGAATCTCTGATTACGAGGCTTTCTCTATGGATTTTCCTTAATCCGGGAAAGCAAGGATATCATCTTCAATGACGAAGAGTGACATTTGTAGAAAGCTTCTCTGGCTTTTCAGAGGTTCAAGTTATTAAAGTGGTCGAGGGCCAACTTCCTTCCAGAAATAAACTGGAAGCGAGGTTGTTCAAACACAGTATTTCCTGACGAGGCAAGGACTGACAACTCGATTGAGAGAACTGTTTATCACTAGGGGACAAGACCGACTAGAGTGATAGTAATGCAATATGAAATGTGAAAGCAAATAAAAAATGCATGATGTATGTATGTTTATGCGGACAAAACTGACGCGACATACAAACTGACGGGTGAACACGACAGGATACTCGGCCATTGCGGGGCAAAGAAGTACCGTTGGTCAAGATAGCAATTCTACCTTGCTTAGGAGAGATTGTCCCTGTTGGGAGCTATGTTGGTCGGGCTTAGGAGGTAAGAACTCGGCCGAGGCGTGTCAGACGAAACAAGGTCTCTGACACAGTTGATTCTTCATTCAGGCGTACTGGCGTAGAAGGAGTACTTTGATTCTGCACTTTGAAGTTCGCTTACTTCTGGAGAAGCGGTTGATGTTCCTTTGATGTTCAACAGTCAAAAGAAATGGATGACTTTATTTTAAAATCAGAAAAAGTTTTAACAAGTAAAATTCTTTTTTGTTTTATTTCAAGAATCGTTAATCATGTTAACAACGTCATTCTGTAAAGCTAAAACAAATAAGAATTATAAACAAAAGCACAAGGGCTCAAATTTTATTGATAAGATGGAGATCAGCCAAACGCGTGATTCCAAAGAGTATATACAAAGCTAAAAAATGGTAATTTACAGGGAAAAGGGCTACGTTGAAACATAACGACCACTATCCTTCTACCAACTTTGAATTCTGGATATCCTGAGCTTCTGTCGAAGATGACCTTGACTGGAGTTTTCTGACAGATGAGGTAACTGCTGCTGAGGGACTTGCCTCTGTTGAACATAGTTACTTGCCATTATCCCTAATTTTTGCCTGGATTGTACTGGGATGTTTCCAATCCATCGGGATGATTTTTCTTTTTTTATTTTGTCTCTAACTTTTGCCTGGACCGCCCTTTCGGGTTTTCAATCCACCGAGACGTTTTATTTTTTAGTTTAGGCGAAGTATTTCTTGACTACATCAACATTCGTGGGGTAGGAAAATTCCTCTCCGTCCATGGTTGCAAGTCTCAAGGCGCCGCCTGAGAAAGCTTTCGTGACCACATAGGGGCCATCATAATTTGGGGTCCATTTGCCCCGAGAATTAGTGAGAAAAGATTGTATCTTCTTGAGCACAAGGTCTTCATTCCTGAAGACACGAGGTCGGACCTTTTTGTCGAATGCCTTCTTCATTCTCTGTTGATACAGCTGACCATGGCATAGTGCCGTGATTCTCTTTTCTTCAATCAGATTCAGTTCATCGTGTCGGCTTTGACACCATTCAGCTTCTGTAAGCTTAGCTTCCATCAATACTCAGATTGACGGGATCTCTACTTCTATGGGGAGCACTGCTTCCATGCCATACACTAGAGAGAAAGGGGTAGCCCCTGTTGAAGTGCGGACAGATGTGCGATAACCGTGAAGAGCAAAGGGTAGCATCTCGTGCCAGTCTTTGTAGGTTACAACCATCTTTTGAATGATCTTCTTGACATTCTTGTTAGCCGCTTCTACCGCTCCGTTCATCTTGGGCCGGTAGGGAGATGAGTTATGGTGTTCGATCTTGTACTCTACACACAACTCTTTCATCATCTTATTGTTCAAGTTAGATCCATTATCAGTAATGATCTCACTTGGAACACCATAACGGCAGATGATATTGTTTTTGATAAATCGGACCACCACTTGTCGGGTTACATTAGCGTATGACGCTGCTTCGACCCACTTGGTGAAATAGTCAATGGCTATCAGGATGAACCGATGTCCGTTTGAAGCCTTAGGTTCGATCAAGCCAATCATGTCGATTCCCTATATGGAAAAAGGCCATGGGGAAGAAAGAACTTTGAGATGTGATGGGGGTACATGAATTTTGTCGGAGTATATCAGACACTTGTGACACCTCCTCATGTACTTGTAGCAATCGGATTCCATTGTTAACCAGTAGTACCCTGCTCTGAGAATTTTTCTCGCCATTGTGTGTCCGTTGGCATGAGTGCCAAAGGATCCTTCATGAATTTCTTTCATAAGCATGTCTGCTTCTGGTCTGTCGACGCATCGGAGCAAGACCATGTCAAAATTCCTCTTATGAAAAGTGTCACCGCTCAGGAAGAAGTTTCCAGCCAATCTTCTGAGGGTCTTTCTATCTTTCCTTAGTGCCCCAGATGGGTACTCTTGTTTTTGAAGGAAGCATTTGATATCGTGATACCAAGGTTTGTCGTCTATGACTGCTTCAATTATGAAGATGTAAACGGGCCTTTCAAGGCGCATGATGTCAATCTTAGGTATGTCATTCCATTGACATACACTAATCATGGAAGAGATAGTGGCTAATGCATCAGCCATGTGATTCTCATCACGTGGGATGTGGTGAAACTCGACTCTGTTGAAGAAAGGTAGCAACCTTCTTGCATAGTCTTTGTAAGGAATCAATCCTGATTGGTATGTGTTCCAATCTCCTTTTATCTGATTGATAACCAAGGCTGAGTCGCCATATACGTCCAAGTTTTTTATCCTTAAATCAATTGCTTCTTCAAAACCTATGATACAAGCTTCGTATTCGGCCTCGTTGTTCGTACATTTGAACGTAAGTCTGGCGGTGAAAGGAATGTGGGTACCCTGAGGGGTAACAATGATTGCCCCAATTCCATTTCCATAATGATTAACTGCTCCGTAAAAAATAAGTCCTTATTGGGAACCTGGTTCTGGCCCTTCACTGGGTAGCGGTTCATCGCAATCTTTCATCTTTAGATACATGACATCTTCGTCTGGGAAGTCTAACCTGATTGAGTCTTGATCGTCAATCGGTTGATGAGCCAAATGATCGGCTAAAATACTTCCTTTAATGGCTTTCTGAGCGTGATACTCTATGTCATATTCTGATAACAGCATCTGCCAATGGGCAATCCTTCCCGTAAGAGCAGGTTTTTCGAAAACGTACTTGATTGGATCCATTTCGGAGACCAACCAAGTAGTATGACGAATCATGTATTGGCGAAGACGTTTGGCTGCCCAAGCCAAAGCACAACAAGTTTTCTCAAGCATCGTGTACCGAGTTTCGCAGTCGGTGAATTTCTTGCTTAGATAGTAAATGGCAGACTCTTTCCTTTTAGTTTCGTCTTGTTGGCCAAGTACACATCCCATTGAGTCCTCTAGGACTGTGAGGTAAATGATCAGTGGTCTTCCTTCCACTGGAGGTGATAGAATCGGAGGATTCAACAGATATTCCTTGATACTGTCGAAGTCGTTTTGGCAATCTTCTGACCAAACGCAATCCTGGTTCTTTTTGAGTAACTTAAAAATCGGCGCACAGGTCGCGGTCATAAGGAATATGAATCTGGAGATGTAGTTCAAACGTCCCAGGAATCCTCTGACTTGTTTTTCAGTTTTCGGAGAAGGCATTTCTTGAATGGCCTTGACCTTGTCAGGATCAACCTCAATTCCTTTCTGGCTGACGATGAATCCTAGTAGTTTCCCTGAACGGACACCGAAGGTGCACTTGTTGGGATTCAAGCGGAGCTTGAATTTTTTTAAAAGTTTGAACAATTTTGACAGATGTTCAATGTGCTCACTCTCTATTTTTGATTTTGCAATCATATCATCGACATATACCTCAATTTCTTTGTGTATCATGTCATGAAACAGAGTAGTCATGGCCCTTTGATAGGTTGCCCCGGCGTTCTTCAAACTGAACGACATTACCTTGTAATAAAAGGTGCCCCATGGGGTGATGAACGAAGTTTTCTCCATGTCTTTCGGCGCCATTTTAATCTGGTTATAGCCCGAGAATCCATCCATGAAGGAGAAGACTTTGAACTTTGTTGTATTGTCTACCAGCATGTCAATGTGTGGTATAGGAAAGTCGTCCTTTGGACTTGCCTTGTTTAGATCTCTGTAATCAACTCACATTCTGACCTTTCCGTCCTTTTTGGGAACGGGTACGATGTTGGCTAACCATTGAGGATATTCTGATGTGGCGAGGAAACCTGCGTCAATCTATATCTGTACCTCCTCTTTGATTTTGAGGGCCATGTCTGGGCGAGTGCGTCTCAACCGTTGCTTTACTGGCGGACATTCTGACCTCAACGGTAAATGACGTTCCGCGATGCTGGTATCCAACCCTGGCATATCCTGATAGGACCAAGCGAATACATCGGGGAATTCTTTGAGAAGCTTTATCAAACCCTCTCTGGCAGTTGGACCGAGCAGTGCTCCAATCCTAATTTCTTTTCTCTCTGGCTCTGAACCCAAGTTCACCGTTTCCAACGGCTCTTTGTGAGGTTCAATGGACCTTTCCTCTTGTCTGAGTAGTCGGGAGATCTCTTCTGGAATTTCGTTGTCATTTTCTTCTTTAGCCTCGAATACCGGGAACTCAAAGTTGGGAGAAGGCATCGGATCGTATGTTTCAACAGGGTTTAAAACAAGCAATCTGCATGACGTGATGATTCGTGTTTAGAAGAGGTAGAGGAAATGCAAGTGTGTGGAGTGTTTTATTTTACTGCTTGTTTTTATTTTTAAATTATTTTTTTTTTAGGATTACCATTTTCTGAAAAAGCAAAAAGAGAAAACAGCGATTAATGCAGAAATTACAGAACGACGTTATTTTATTAATGAACAAGTCGATCCTTGAAACTACAGCCCTATAAAACAAAACTCTGTCGCTTTGGGCTAAGCGAAGAGGGAAATTTACAGAAAGCGAGCCCTATCTAAACATCCATTCCACCTGGGCAGGGTGAAAGGTTAAAAGATGGCAATTACTTTGACTGGTGAACGGCCTTCGGAACATCGACAGCAACCCATTGGCGGTGAACTCCTCGGTGAATCACAAAGTTTGGTACCTTCCTTGATTTGTCTTCAGAAATAACGCTGATTTCTGGTGGAGCAGGATCATTAGAATCTGTTTCCCAGGCAGAGTTGTCGTAGGAGGACTCCTCTGTTGCCTTTCGCAGAGTATTTGTGCCCTCAGCTGTATATCCCCATCCAGTTGGCTGGATATCTTTGAACCTGATACGAGAGCTTTCGGGAGCGGTGTACTTGACCATATAGTCATATTTTCCACTCGGTTGTTCTAAGGTGTCCCAAACTTCTTTGGAACTGGAGGAGTCATCCCTCTCAATGACGTTGACCTCGAGAAAAGCATAGTTGATGAATTTAAGTCCTGCAAATGTTGTGAATTCATCTTCATGTTGAGTAGTTTCTGAATAACCTGAGTGTTGATCCCATGATATGGCGGGGACACAGGTATTCAGTTCGATGACGGTCAGCTGATTTTCATTGTTCGGCTGACTCTCTTGCCCCAAGTTTCCTGGGTAAGGTTGCCACATTGGCAGACCATCCATTGGGCCATGGTAGTTATAGTCAAAGTTGTCTTTCATTAGAGTGTCCTCCTCTAATGAATTTGGCGGAGCACGACATCCTTCCGGATCACAATCCCCGTATATCATTTCGACGTCTGACCTTGGTATAAATCTCAGAGTCTGTGTGGGATAGCAAAATGGTATAGGCACCTCTTCCTGTGACATATAACCGTCCTCGTTAAGGTAGGACTTCCACTATGGATGAAGACTTTCATCGTTGGCAGCTGTCTGGGTACAGGTCGCAGAAAAACCAAGACCCTTCTTTGTTTTATTGTCAATAGGAATGACAAGCTGTCCCCATCCGGTTGTATTGGTACTCTTGACTGCTTTGATAGCATCATTGTATGAAGAAATGGAAGTTCCTTCTTTGAACTAATTGTCCTTGCTCACCGACAGTGCTTGGAACTGAGTTCCAATAACCTCCTCGGGTTCTACACATGTAGACGATGATAAGTTGCTTATAAGCAAGGCTTGTTCCCCACAAACCGTGACAAGTTGATCGTTCTTGACGAACTTTAGCTTTTGGTGGAGGGTCGAAGTAACCGCTCTAGCCTGATGTATCCAAGGTCTTCCTAACAAACAACTGTATGTTGCCCGGATGTCCATGACTTGGAAAGTGACTTGAAAAGTATGAGGACCGATAGTTATGGGAAGGTCAACTACGTCGATAACCGTTTTTCTGGATCCGTCAAATGCTTTGACGACGACCTTGTTGATTCTCATCGGAAGTCCTTTGAATGATAATTGCATCAAAGTGGACTTCGGCATAACATTCAGAGCTGACCCTGTGTCTACCAGTACGTTGGCTAAAGCATCGTCCTGGCAGTTAACTGTAATGTTGAGCGCCATGTTATGACGGCGACCCTCTTCGGGTAATTCCTCATCACTAAATCCCAAATTGTTGCAGGAAGTGATGTTAGAGACAATGCTATCGAACTGTCTGATTGTTACATCCTGTTCCACAAAGGCTTGCTCCAAGACTTTCAGTAGAGCCTCCCTGTGGGCCTCTGAACTGAGTAAAAGTGATAACACAGAGATCTTTGAAGGAGTTTGTAACAGTTGATCAACAATGTTGTATTCACTCCTTTGGATGAGCTTTAGCATCTCATCATTATTTTTTGAAAGGTCGGGATTACTGGATTGACCCACTGGTGGATCGGGAGCTTCTGTCTGAAGTTCCTTTTCCTTGTTAGGTTCTCCAACTCCTCGGTTGAAGATTCGATCGCTCCGTGTTACTCGACTGATGTCTGCAATATTCACAACGGAGGGTAAAGGAATTTCCTTTCCATTTTCAATTGTTGTTGCACCGTATTTGTAAGGGATAGCCTTAATTGATTCATACGGTAATGGTCCCGGCAAATAGATGACTATGGGAACCTTCTAATTTTTCTGACCATCGTAAGTAATCTCGATCCGTTCCCGGTTGGGAACCTTAGATCCATCCAACAGAGGGATAATGGCACAAACGTCCCTGGTCCTATGATGACCAAAGATTGTGACAACATCTTCAATTTGATCGGCAAGGTAGTTCGGCGTCCAGTTGATAGGTCCAGAACCCGGATATGGACGAATTTCTCCACGATCCACCTGACCCTGAAGAGCCGCTCGCACAAGGTAACACCCTTGGTTACTTTCCGAACAGATGCTGCAACGGTCATAATTGTGTGGTGGCACCTGGCCAAGCCCACTTTGAATACAATGTAACCTCACAAGGTTAGCTTCCACTGATCGGACATCCTGACTTTGACGTTGAGTGGGACTCCTGTTACTAATACTAATTTGCTGAGTATCTTCATCCATATAGATTGGCATCCACCAGTGATTTAACAAGTGCTGAAGTGCCTCCTGGATGAGGGTACGACCTCGATCATTTTCGCAACCCGCTTTACAGCTGTGATAATTATGTGATACCAGGAATCCGAGTCGGACCTGCTCAGCATGTAACTCTACCAGGTTGGTATTCATCACGCGAATGAAGATCTGAACCATGTTGATCTGATAGGGATTCCTATCATGGTAGCCTTGGATCCATCCAAGATCCATCTGACGCTGGAGGGCCTCTTGTACAAAAGAGCATCCCTGTTTGTTTACCGAGCAAGTCAGACAAGAACTGTAATTATACCGCGGTAGATTATGATACTGGCTTTGCCTTGAGTGCATTGCCACCAAGTTGGCGTTCATCGCACGGATGTCATGGTTCTGAATGATGTTAGAATTCGTGTAGACCATGTTAACTCCACGAACTCGGTGCTCTTAGATCCACCCAAGATCCATTTGTTCCTGTAGAGCTGCTTGCACTACAGAACATCCTTGGTTGTCTTTAGAGCAGACATCACACTGATGATAGTTATGAGGCGGCACATGGCCATATCTACTCTGTCTACAATGCATTTTGACCAGATTGGTCTTTAACAAAAGTACATCGTGAATTTGATAGACATTGTTAGTCTCTTTCTCAATCAGATTGACTGCAACCTTCTCGTGTTGAGGCAGCGGGTTCGTAAGAACATTGGGATTCGTATCTTTGAAAGATAAGAGCCCGCTCCTAACAAGCTTTTGCACGTCGGATTTGAAATTGAGTCAAGTCTCCATCTTATGCCCCAATCCTCCTTGAAGATAAGGGCAAGTTTGATCCACCTTAAACCAAAAAGGCAGATTTTCCGGTACTGTAAGAGGGGACATAGTCTGGATGTGCCCCTTGGCTAGCAGTAATGGAAACTGCTCTGCGTATGTTACAGGTATAGGATCAAATCCTGGTGGCCGTGTTGTACGGTTGTTGTATTGAGGATGAACCTGCTGAAGAGGCTGTTATGTCCTTTGCTGATCAGGTTGGCTCTGTGCAACCTGAGGTTGATACGTAGGAATAGGCGTAGGGCTGATAGCAGGAGTCACAGCTGCTACTGGTTGATATCGACGCCTTTGCTTTCTGAGAGAGATATTCCCAATATCCTGCTCTTTTTTCTTAGGGAGAGCACTACCGTATTTTTTAGTACCGGTCGTCGATCCAGTGTCTTTTACCAAACGTCCTTCTCGGACGGATTCCTCAAGACGTACACCCATGTCGACCATCTCGGTGAAATCACTGGGTGCACTGGCAACCATTCGGTCATATAAAATGAGCTTAAGGTTTTTAAGAAGATTTTTGTCATCTCTTTTTCCTCAAGAGGTGGACAAATTTGAGCGGCAATTTCACGCCACCTTTGAGCATACTCCTTAAAGGTTTCCTTATCCTTTTGCGACATTGATCTGAGTTGATCTCTGTCGGGTGCCATGTCCAAATTGTATTTGTATTGTTGGACGAAGGCGGGTACCAAGATCTCTGAATGTATTGATCGTAGTACGGTTTAAACCCATGTACCATTTTAATGCGGAACCGGTTAAACTATCCTGAAAGTAGTGAATTAGTAGGTCCTGATTCTCCGTCTGAGCTGACATCCGCCGAGCGTACATCACCAGATGGCTTTGAGGGCAAGAGTTACCCTTGTATTTTTCAAAGTCGGGCACTTGAAATTTGTGCGGAACTTTCACATTGGGGACCAAGCAGAGGTTTGCGGCGTCCTTTCCAAATAGATCCTGGCTGCAAATGGCTTGCAGCTCTTTCTGCATTTCCAGGAACTATTCCTGGAATTCATCCATTCTGTCAAACATAGTTTCCTTCTTACTAGAAGGTATCGGCGGAATCTGTCCTTCCGGGACAGTGTGCACCACGGGGGGTGGTACCGTGACTACGGCAATAAATCTTGGCGTCTCCCGAAGTTTGTAACCTTCAGGAGTCTTCAGTATGCCCCTGGCATCTTCGCTTTCCTGAAGTTTGTAACCTTTAGGCCCAGCGGCTTTTGTTGTGATTCCCTGATCTTTAGTGATCGGCGGAACATATCCTTCCGGGATATAGTTAACAGGCATGCCCCAAGGACGATCTTTTGGCATTTGATACCAAGGATCATACTTCTCCACGATGGGCGTTGAGGTGATCTCTGCCATGGCTTACGTGTAGTTACGAAGCTTTCTCATATCCTCTCTCAGAGCGTCGATCTCTCATTTCAACTCTTTATTTTCTTCCTCAAGATCATCCATCCTTTTCTGACGATTGGCCCGAGTATTATACGAATGAGACAGTTTGACTCTAGAATCGAGACACAAACGTGAGATTCGTAGAGAAGAATAATGCGTTAAGTGAGAATGATGAATGCAATCATTATATTAATTGTTTTTCTTAGTTTAATCAAAATAAACTTCGACAATTAGATTGCAAATATCAAACGGTGGGGAAACCCATTTTTATTGAAATTCAAAGGATTACAGAAATGGAAATACAGTAGATTATAAAGTGCAGAAATAGAAACCTAAGCTAATGGGTCCCGAGTCCTCTCTGAAGAGAAATTGGGTGCTGATTTTGGGACTTTCCTTTTCTTTGACCGGGGCTCTTGGGCCGTTGTCGGGTTGTCATTCCTTTGCCATGTGAAAGGAGCGAGCAAATTCCTTTGGTCATCTTGATTCTCTACAGCATGTTGCTCTAAAATATCAATCAGAGCATCTTTTTCTTTCAGTAATTACTGTATTTTGATGCACTCTATGTCGAGGGTGCGGTACTTGTTCTTCCAAGACCTTCTTTCCCGTCGAACTTTGTTGAGAGTAACCTGAAGCTTTTCTGTTTCCATCATGAAGTACATGACAAATTCCTTTGGCGAAAGAATTTCGTAACGAGGATAAGGCATTTTTAGCTTGAGAGCTCTAGTTTGTACCCAATGGAGATAAGGCTCCACCGAGACACAGTCCAGTTTTCCTAGAGACTCTCGTCCTTTCTTATGAACCTGTTTCCAAGCATGCACTATTTCCATCTTTAGTGCTCTGTCATTTTCTCCATCCTTGAAGAAAAGACCTTCCAAATGAACATCCCGTGGGACGTGTCTCATCGGGTATCCAAATTGACGAAAAACCAATACCGGATGGTAGTTGATTCCTCCTTTAGTTCCTATGAGGGGTACGTTGGGGAAGTTTCCACAACGATCAATGATTCTAATTCCATCATAGATCCTATTACACCAATCTATATCAGAGTTGTTGAGGGACATGATCTTCTGCGACCAACGTAGGGCACTCTTGCAATCCCAAAAAGCAGCAGACTTGGGCAAGTGAGGGATAAACCATTTATAAAGCAGAGGTACACAGCATGTGATCTCCCCTCCACTGTACAAATTTCCTAAGTGTACAGAATGATACGCATCTGCGAGTAAAGTTGGCACAGGGTTTCCAATAAGAAAAACCTTAATGGAGTTGATATCGACGAAGTTATTGATGTTGGGAAACAAAAATAACCCGTAGGTGAGCAAGACAAAGATGCTTTCAAAAGCAGTCACGTTTCCTATACTGGTAAAATACAGGGCCTTCTTTGTCAAGAACTGGGCTGGCAAACCTTGGATGCCACCCTTAGCGGTCATGTGAGTCCTGACCTCAGACTCGTCCAAATGAATTGCTCTTGTAATGATCTGATTCTTTGGAATTTCTTCTAGTCCAGAAAATGGAGCTCGATCTGTAATGTGTAGATCGATCAGATAAGAATACTCCTCCAGCGTTGGTGCTAGCTGGTAATCCGGGAATGTGAAACAGTGATAAACCGGATCGTAAAACTGAATGAGTGCATTTATGATTCCTTCAATCACATGGACTCTTAACAGATGTAGCAGACCTCCGTGCTTGGCTCTGAAAGCCTCAGGGTTATTGATCATCCTCACCAACATTCTCAAATCCTCTAACTTTGGAACCTTGAAGGTATACGTATGAGTTCTCCTTCTACCGAAATCCATTAGTGCAATCCTTTTCTCTGATATTTGCAATCGCAGTCTTAGTTTAATTTGAAAAACAGAGAGACTAGAAGAGAAATTTTTTGAATGTTTTAATGTTTTTTTAAATGAATGCATGAATGCAGCACACAAAAACATAGAAAAAACATGGGGTCAAAGGGTCGTTGTCATGAAGTCAAGGCTCTCCCCATCCCCAAAGGTTTATACTAGGGTGATTTTTGTACGTGTACTCATTATCATCAACTCCTCCAAGGAAAGCAAAACAACAAGCAGATCTCCAGCGAGTTGTAGAGCAATCTTAGAGTAAGTGCCATTCACCGAGAATAGATGACCAGCCTCAAATGAGGGTAGTATCGTGTAACAACTATTTCCGATAGTTTTCGCACTACAAAAGGGTTTGGCTCCTCAGCTTCTCAGACTTAACAATCGACCCATTGTCTAAGTGAGAGAATGGGTTGCATTGGTCAGCCTCCAGTGAGGTTGATGGTCGACCTCGTCGCCATCACTTATCTTAAGTGTATACTCAATCTTTCCACATGCGGCATCACACGCATTCCCATTAGCAGAAAAATAAACACGTATAGCAATTAGGAAAAGCAGTATATATATTTATCCTAAACATCCTAGACCTTTAAAGCTATGAATCCTAAGTTCCTGACAGATAATGGGTTCCCCGGCGGAAGCCCCAATCTGTGGTATCAAAAGGGAGACCGTGCTTAAATCTAACCTTGAACGGGCCCCACGGTGGGCGTCATTTTTATGTAGCGAGCGATTTTGGACGCTATTCTTAAGCGCTGGTCGCTCTCTGTGGTTTGAGCTTACTACAGGTCGATTCATTTTTTATCCTATTGTGAGCTGAATAAGGAAGGGAAATAAATGTCTGCAATTAACCCTGCTTTGTGTACTGAGTATAAACAGCGGTCTGTTAGGTTACGAATGCTATCAATATGGGGGGCCTTTGTACTGGTTATTTGTATTTTCGCCAATACGGTTTTCTTTCTTTCTAGGACTCCCTAGCGGGGAACAAGGATTAGGATGTTAGGACTGATGCTTTTGATGAGAGTATGGGATTTTGGGTTTTTGTTTAGTGTGCTCGCTAAGATTTTTCTTTCAATCTAATGCCTACGTATTCCCGTTTACCGAAACAGGGAAATCAGAGCATTCGTAGTTCCTCCTATTCTATGGGAGGAAATGGGTGTTTGGTGTCTTGTTCAAAGCCCAAAACGTGAAGCGAAAGGTGGTTTTTATCTTGTTCAAAGCCCAAGATGTGAAGCTGAAAAGTCTATTTGTGTCTAGTTCAAAGCCCAAGATGTGAAGCTAAAAGGGTTGACTTTAGAGAGAATTTGTCATCTCTAAAGAGGGGTTGTATGTCACAACTGTTTATAAAGGATAATTACTTTAACCGGGATTTGTGAATTCGGCAATGCCATAATTTCCTTTATAGGGGATTTTAACCTGAAGGAGAAGACTTTAACTCAGTGTAGAGCAATGATATCTTTCCTTAAGAATTTCTCATGCTAAAAGAGGGACAGTGGCATGGATGTAGATGATCCAGAGGCTTGCCGTTTACAACGATTAGATGAAGGGGAAGGAGTTGTTGATGTTTGTGTACTGTGAACGAGGCACATCTTTGATGCTAAAAGGTTGATTGGATCAACCAGTGATTTTCTTATATAAAGCCTAAGAGGAGACTGATATGTGTCTCGTACAAAGCCCGAGAGAGAGGCTAAAAGTGGTTGATCCTACAAGAGGATCTTTTATACTCAACAAGAGAGTGTTTTTATATCTCGTACAAAGCCCGAGATGGAGGCGAAAAGGTTTGACTCGACAAGGGAGTCTTTTGGTATCTCGTATAAAGCCCGAGATGGAGGCTATTGTTTGTTTGGCTCAATAAGAACCTTTTTGCATCTCGTATAAAGCCCGAGATGGAGGCAAAAAGGTTTATTGAATCAACGAGGAAGTCCCTTATATGTCTCGTACAAAGCCCGAGAGAGAGGCTAAACGTTGTTTGACTCTGCTGGGGAGGATCATTGTACAAAGCCCAAGAGGAGGCTGTGGTGACTGTTTCAGTTAAGTGATAGGTCCAGTATACTGATTTTGAAAGAGAAAATCAGTTTTTATATGAGCAACACTGTACTCAAGGATTTGTTTCAAGGATTCGGGTTATTCCTGTATTTTAAATAAGTGGGAAATCCGAAAGGTATTGAGACTGTCTGAGTCTACGGGTTTTCTTCCTATTTAACGAAGGGGTCACTTGAGAATGTCTTTGAGACTCAAGGAGATTAGACTGTCCAAGTCTAGAGTTTCATCTTTTGTACTATGCTTTGAGAAATAGTAGTATACTCTTTGAAAGGACTGTTCTATGCAGATGATTAAGTTCTGTTCCTATACCTCTAGTAGGTCGTCGGGACAATTTGTACGAAGCCCAAGAGGAGGCTGGAAACTTTTAAGAAGCCGATCGGTCTTTGTACTAAGCCCAAGAGGAGGCTATCATTCCCGGAGGAAGAGATAATTATACGAAGCCTAAGAGGAGGCTATGAATACTTCTAAGAAGCCGTAGGGTCCTTGTACTACGCCCAAGAGGAGGCGGGGTTACTGTTAGGAAGCCTGTGGGTCCTTGAACGATGCCCAAGAGGAGGCCGATGCTTTTAAGAAACCGATGGGTCCCCAAATTCCGAGAAGTTCAAGGCAAGCTTTTCACAAGGAATAGATCAAGTCAGGAAAGTTCGAGAATTTGGAAGAAAATCAAGAAATGCCATTCACGGAGAAAAGATCATCTCCGGGGAGTAGAGTTTCTTGACAAGTGCTTTTAAGAAGCCTGCGGGTCCCGAAACCCCGAGAAATTCAAGGCAATGCTATTCACCGAGAATAGATCAAAGTCAGGAAAGTTCGAGAATTTGGAAGAAACTTAAGGGATGCAATTCATGGAGAAGAGATCATCTCTGGGTAATAGAGTTTCTTTGACAACTTCTACGAGTGACCGTCTATGAAAGGGTTCACAGAGAATGTTGCCTTTCATGTCTCCATATTGTTTAACCCCAAGAGGAGGGAAGACTGTGTCTGGTAATCCTATGGGGATCTAGTTTAGACTATTTCTAAGAGTGATCAACGGGCTTATTGCTAGACGTAGTTGTCGGGGAAATTCTAAATATCTATACTATTATTACACAGTGGATATGAGTTTATGAAAGAAGACTTACAGTGAAACAGCCCCACAATACAGTTATATGTATATGAAAGCGATAAATGAAAGCGATAACCACTTACTCGGTTGTAGAGCTTCCATGCTATTTGGTTAGTTGTTCAACACAGAAAGATTAAAAACAACAGTATATTCAAAATCAAAGGAGAAGTGCTTTGAAGAAGAAAGACTTGGGGCTTAAAGCTCAAGGAGAGGCCCAGGGTTTTATCAGTGAGCGCACTGTTTGAATTTGTACAGAGGGATTTATACAAGTGAGTGTAGCCCAAAAAAGGTTTTCTGTACAAAGGGGCTGGGTCTTACACTCTAATAGAGGCCCATGAGTGTTTGACAATGATTTGTTTGAGTGAAAATCAAAGAAACCCTAATTTTATTCTTTAAAGGTAAATATTTAAAGAAAATCAAATGAAAAATACCAAATAGGTTTGAATAAACCACTTGTGATTTTTGTTTAAGGTTTGAAAAATGAGGTATAAATCACAAGAGATATTAAAACTCATTTGGTCTTGATTTTTCAAGATGACTATTCATTTTAAAATGTTTAAAAACAAATAAAAATGAATTTATTTACAAAAATACTAATTATATTAAATAAATAATATAAACTTAATTTTTTTGTGGAATAAAATATTTCAAAATTTTTGTGATTTTTTGCAAAAAGAACCAATAAAAAATAATTAAAATTGAAAGAGTTATTAATTTTCCAATTAATTAATAAACCATAAAAATAGTTGGAAAAATAGCAAAAATGTGAAAAATCACAAAATGGCATGGGTGGGGTTTGAACCCACACCCTCAAGCATACAAGGCGCGCGCTTTACCACTGGGGTGGTGATACATCCATTGCTTGAAACAAAACAATAAATATACAAGTCATGCCTTGGTTTTGGCTTGCCCAAGGCAAGTTTTGGCTCAAAAACGTGAAGGTCATAACTTTCTCAAATCTTAATGGTTTGAGACAAAATTTATATGCATCTGGACCAGAATTTCATGAGGAATCCAATGGTGGTGGTAGTTTTTTCAGATCACACTCCCTCCTCAAAACTCGATAGTGGTTTTAAAAATGACCTATAATTGCATTTTCTATGCTACAACTTGGTACAAGCATGAATTACATGGTGAATTAGCTCAAACACAACATATACAACATGTATGAGATGTTTATGATCAGTGAACTTCAAAGCATTGCATGATTCAAAGATTCCAAGTTGTGAGGCTTACCTCTTTTTTGAGATTTTGGAGCTTTTGTGCAATCTATCAAACCTCTTGTTCCAGAAATGATTTGATGCTTTAGACACACTCAAATGATCCCTTAAAAGCTTTTAGGATGGTTGGAATCAGCTGGTACCTGCAAAAACACAAACAGTCCCTTTCTTGCAAAAGGGGTCAAAAGTGACCAAAATAACAACTCTCTCAAATGGTGTTCCAGATGGGGGGAACCATTTGGGACAGTTCAAGGATGATATTTGGAGTGTGTTTGAGGTTTTATCTGGTTTGGAAAGTGACTGAACCAAGACATGGCTTGAAAAATGCAAAAAAAGCCTATTTTGAGGTTTTGAGAGGTGACTTTGTGATTTTGTGATTACAGGTTACTTGTGATAATTTGTATAGCTTACATATGATATATATGAGGTGTGTGTGTGATTGATTGTGATGGAATTGCTCTCTAACTCAAAAACTCATAATTACTTGCTTTGGAAGGCAAATTTGAGGTGAAAGAAGAGATTTTGAGGAAAGCATTTGTTTGATGGCTTTGGTGTACTTAAACTGAACACAATTGAGCTCTATTTATAGTAGAGCAAGTTTGTTTTGGGATCCACATTGAATGGCAACTGCAACAGAGGTTTGGCCAATGTTGTCCAATGGAAATCCAAGTCTCCTCTAGCCATTGACTAGAGGTTAGGGCACAGGGCTGTGGTTCCCTTGGTCTTGGATAAGTCTTGACTGATTTCAGATGAGAATGGCTCAGTCCATGCCACCTTCATGCTTCCATTGAATGCTCCAATCCAAATTTGAAGTCTTCTCCCTATTTTGGCCATTCTAGGTTCAACATACTTTTTCTTGTTCCAAGGACTTTGGAGGCTTGGCTCAGTGATTGTCCCCTTGAGATTCAATACTCAGATGTGTCCAAGTGGATAGGAGCATTTGGATTTGGCTTATTTTGGCAAATCAAGCAAAAATGCAAATTCTACCTTGCTTTGACAGATTTCAGCAAGGCAACTTGGCAATGTCATATCTCATGACTCAAATGGAATTTGGCAATGTTCTTGGCCATTTTGGAAAGCCCTTACATGATACAACAATTGTTTGAACATGTTTGGTTTTTATCTCTTTTGAATCCAAGTGAAAAATTCTCCTACATTTGGAAAAAAGTGAAGACAGATTTGGACTTAGTGAAAATTTCACTAAGTGTTGGAAAAAGTGACACTTTCACTTTTCAGCCATTTTGATCACTCCATAACTCAAAATCATTAATGAATTGGAATGACTTGTAGTTGAAGTTTTTGTAGAGGGTAATGAGGGCAACAAATCCATCTTTGGATGAGAAAAAATGGCTTTGTGTTTTAGGAGTTTTGATCCTCCAAAGTTGGTACCCTTGTCACTTTATTTTTAACTTAGAAAAATTTCTAAGTTTTTATGGTTACCCCTTTTACAAGTTATCCAACTTTTCTTGATTTTTCTTGATGAATGATGATTCTAATCAGACATAAACATCATTTTAGGGTTAAAAATCCATTTTGGTGAAAAATCTCAAAAAGTCAAGGTTGACTTTTGTGCACAGTTGACTTTTTATCAGATGAATTCCAAACTGTGCAATTCTTCAGGAAATCATGTCCTTGACCTAAATCAAACTTGATGGACATGTTCCAAGGGTGTCATAGGGTATATTGAGGCATGTCCTAGGGTTTGGGAGCATGTCTTGGTCAAAAGTCAAAGTTAAAGTTGACTTTCCTCGAGAAACCCTAATTATGTTGCAGATGAAATTGAGACTTGTTGCTCAAGCTTCTTGGATTAATCCATTGTTCCAAATGGATCAATATAGTTCATTAGAGACCCTCAAACCCTCTCTTGAGGTTTTGGCTCATGATTTATCCCAAAAGTCAACTTAGGGGTGAATTAGGTCAAGAAACCCTAATTCCTGATTTTTGATGTATGCATCTCCTGAGGCAAAATTGACTTGATGATTGGATCCATGAGGTTCCATGTAGTATATTAGGTCATGTTTTGGATCCATGGCTTGTCCCCAAACGAAAATTTCCATCTGGAGGCCCTGGTCGACCAAAACCCTAATTTGGTGACACTGTCGATCTTGAGACTTGATCCACCTAGAAGGGAGCAACTTTGTGCTTAATCCTTGGAGTGGGAGTCCTTTTTGATCCTTTGTGAATGTTTGAGAGGTTAGACAAGTTGAAGATCATGGCATTCCTTGATTGATCCTTTGTCTAAGCACTCAGAGAGGGCTTGAAACCCTAATTTTGATTGTAGTGAATGCTCAACAACCCTTGAGGCATTTGATGAGGAATGATGGTTCATCCATATTGTCATGATGATTTGCACAATGATGGGAAATCTTAGTGGTCAAAATTTGGGGTATGACAGTGATGATTTGTTTTTTAGAAGAGATAGAGAGGATGCAAGAGTGTGTGCAGTGTATTTTCTGAAAAATGCTTGTTTTTTTATTTATTTTTGGTTGTTTTTAGGATTACCATATTTTGAAAAAAGAAAAGTGAAAACAGAAATAAATGCGGGAATGACAGAACCACGTTATTTATTTATGATTTGTCGATTCTTGAAATACAACCCTATAAAACAAAACTTTGTCGCTTTGAACAAAACGAAGAGGGACATTTACAGAAAGGTGAGCACTATAAAAACATATGTTTCACCTGGGCAGGGTGAAAGGTTAAAAGATGGAAATTACATAGACTTGTGGACGACTTTCGGGACATCGAGAGCAACCCATTGAAGGCGAACTCCTCGGTGAATCACAAAGTCTAGTACCTTCTTTCTTGGTTTGTCCTCAGAAATGACGCTGATTTAAGGCGGAGTAGGGTCGTTGGAGTCTTCATCCCAGGCAAAGTTGTCATAAACGAACTCTTCTGTTGTATTTTCCATGGTGTTTTCATTCTCAAGGGAATCTCCCCAACCTGTTGGCTGGATGTCCTCAAGCCTGATGCGAGAGCTTTCAGGAGCGGTGTACTTGACTAAGAAGTCATACTTGCGACTTGGCTGTCCTAAGGTGTCTCATACTTCTGTGGGGATAGAGGAATCATCCTTATCAATGACGTTGACCGCAGGAAAAGCATAGTTGATGAAATCTTGTCTCGCAATCTCTGCAGATTCATCGTTGTGCTAGATATCTTTGAAATGTCCTGAGTAATGATCCCATGACTCGGCGGGGACATGGGTATTCCTTTTTATATTACTCCGCTAATAGGCATCGTTTGGCTAACTCTTTTGTCCCATGTCTTCTGGGCACGACTTCCAGATAGGCAAGTCATCCAGGGGATCATAATAGTCATTCATTAGATTGTCTTCCTCTAATGAATTGGGTGGAGCACGACTTCCTTCAGGATCACAATCTCCATTAATCATTCGAATGTCTGTTCTTGGTATATATCTCAGACCCTGCTTGGGAAAACAGAATGGCATGTGTGCTTCTTCCTGAGACATATAACCGTTGTCGTTGAGATAAGATTTCCATTCCTTGTCTGTATCGGAGGAGTCACTTTTATTGATGGTGTGTACCTCTTGAGACACTGGGTGGAGGAAGCCTCCACTGTGAAAGAAATCCTGAATAGGATGAAAACTTTCATCTTTAGTAGTCTAGGTACAGGCTGAAGAGAAACCAAGACCCTTCCTTGTCTTGCTATCAGTAGGAATTACAATCTTCCCCATCCTTTTACGTCATTACTCTTGATCACTTCGAGAGCATCTTTGTATGAGGAAATCGACGTCCCTTTTTCTGATCGATTCTCATTGCACACCGATAGTCGTTGAAACTGAGTTCCAACGACCTCCTCGGGTTCTACACAGGACAATGATGATAATTTGCTCACTATTAAGGCCTACTCTCTGCATAGTATGACTAGCTTGACATTCTTGATGAACTTCAGCTTCTGGTGAAGTGTCTAAGTGACTGCCCCAACTTCGTGTATCCAAGGTCTTCCGAATAAACAAGTGTATGCTACCCGGATATCCATGACCTGGAAAGTGACTTGGAAAGTATGAGGACCGATGGTTATGCGAAGATCGACTTCGCCGATAACTATTTTTCTAGATCCGTCAAAGGCTTTGACGATGACCTCGCTGCCCCTCATCGGTGCTCCTTAAAATGATAGTCGTATTAGAGTTAATTTTGGCATAACATTCAGAGTTGATCCTGTGTCTACCAGTACGCTAGCTAGAGCGTTGTCCTGGAAGTTGACTGTAATGTTAAGCTCCATATTGTATTTTTGCTTTCTTTCGGCATTTCTTCATCACTGAATCCTAAATTGTTGCAGAAAGTGATGTTGGAAATGATGTTGTCGAACTGCCTAACCGTCACATCTTGTTCTACGAAGGCTTGCTCCAAGACTTTCTGCAGAGCTTCCCTGCTAGCTTCGGAACTAAGCATGAGAGATAGCACAAAGATTCTAAATGGAGTTTGCAACGCCTGGCCACACAAAACAATCTGTTATACCGACCATCGGTCTAACCTAAACCAGCATCAACATAAGCTCATTGAATTCTAACTCCACTTTTCCAACCATCGAACTCTCATTAAAGGATAGATTCCAATACCACCCTTCCTCAGTCAACCACCCATCTCCTTGACAGCAGATTCTTTCATTTTAGATTCTTCAAACAGCACAGGAAACCTATCCCTCAAAGGCATCACATAAAGCCACTGTGAATTCTAATAGGACACAAGGGATCTATCTCCTAGTTTTCACGATAGCTGCATCACAAAGCCCTCTTCCTCCTTCAAATCAGCAATCTACATAACATCCCTCCACCAGAGCGATGTATTCCTACAGGTCCTGGAATCAAATTTTAACAAAACTGTACTTACAATGCAGCCATACCTATATTCGAGAATAGTCTTCCAAATCACATTTGGCTCATGTATCATTCTTCACAGCCATTTAGTCAACAATACTTTATTGAATACACAAATATATTTGATTCCAATACCACTATGTTCCTTTGACTTACACACAAACGAACAGTTAACCTACGCCATAGTTAACAACTCTGCAGATCCAAACTATAAAAACCTCCTTTGTATGGGCACTAATTGTTTGACAACTTTTATCGGTGCTTTGGAGAATGATAGATGATGGACTGTAAAATTTATTAACACATAATTAATAAGTGTCACCCTACCTCCAATTGATAGCAACTTTCCTTTCCAAAGAAGAAATCCTTGTTCTGTAACAGTCAACAATAGGCTTCCAAAAGTCTACCTGTATATGATTCCCACCCACTATTAAGCCATGGAATTTGAATGGTATATCCAGTTTTACACTCCAAAAACTGGGCAGCTCCTACATGAATATTACCCTGACCCCCACTTCATATAAACAACTTTTCCAAAAGTTAACTCATACCTGAAATCATTTGAAATCCTCTTAGGTAGAATTAAAGCCCCATAAATTAAACAAAACATCATCACAAACTAAGATTGTATCATCTGCGAATTGGCTTAAGCTAATAGATTCCTCCCCATTTAATTTAAAGTCACTAAATTAGTTCCTAATAACCGCCTTCCTTACCATTTGGGCAAGGCCTTCCACCATTATTGAAAACAAGAAATAAGACAAAGGGTCACCCTGTCTTAGACCCCTTGATACCTTAAAATCTTTAGTTGTGTTCCGATTCCCCAAAACAGATAAATAGTTATTTAATACCCACCTCTTAGCCATTTCTGCCATTTCTCACAGAAACTCATTGCCACCAAACCTTCTCCAAAAACTCCCACTCAACACAGTCCTAGGCTTGTGCAAAATCAACTTTTAACATTAAACACCTTATGTTCTTCCTCTTAGCAAGATCAAGTAGCTCATTAGCCACCAGTACACCATCGAGAATTTGCCTCCCTCGGATGAATTTCGTTTGAGAACTTGAAACCAATCTTCCAATAACCTTGCTTAACCTTGCTGCCAGAATCTTTGATATCACCTTATAGATTCACCCCACTAAACTGATTAGACGATACTCTTCCATGCATTGTGGAATATTGAATTTAGGAACCATTGCAATGAATGAAGAACTAAATGATTTAGGAAGAGAGGTTGTATTAGAAAACTCTTGGCTACAATTGATTACGTCACCACAAACAACTTCCTAACACCATTTCAAAAACTCCAGATTGAAACCATTTGGGCCTGGGATCTTGTTCCCATCGCACCCACTGATAGCTTCAAAGATATCTTCTGCAGAAAAAGGATCCTGCAACATCTCCATTTCTTCATAGGTGAGCTTTGGTAAATCAGACATATCCAAGTTTGGCCTCCTATCGCACGATTTCTGGAATCTTGCAAAAAAAAATCCTTGATAGTATTCTTTATAATCAAACATCCTCAACCAGAGCAGAGCCAACCTTTACAAATGAAATACTATTACTGCTAGATCTAATCATCATCATGGAATGAAAGTATCTCAAAGTTAAATCACCCTCCATGACCCATTACATTCTAGATTTCTGCTTGAACATACTTTCTTTAAGAACAAAATTATTCAATATCACTTCTTGAGCCTCACTTCTCAACAACAATTCTTCCTCTGACAAATTTCCACTATAAGCCGCCATACCTACCTTAATCCCATTTAGAGTATCCACCCCTTCATCAATTTTCAAATCCACCTACTCAAACACATTTCTATTCAACCATTTTAATCTCTCCCTTTAAGAACTTAAATTTGTCCGCTAGTATCTGACTATGATTTCCCGATGCTTGATTTGATTTCCACAATTCTCTAACAAAATCCAAAAAACCTGGATGGTCATACCAGCACCTGAAAAACATGAAAGTTTTTGGCCCCCAGTTGACGTTATCAGATTTCAACCATATCGGCCTATGATCTGATATATCCCGTTCACCAACTAGTTGAGCTACCACATTCCATTCCATAATTAGCCTCTCTGAGATAAGTAATATGTCTAATCTGCTTTTGCAACCTCCATTTGAAATAAACCATGTAAATTCGTTCCCTACTACAGGTAAATCCACAAGCTTTATTGCATTTATAAAAGTTAAAAAGTCTTTCATTGCTGCAACACTTAACTTTCCTTTCGCTTCCTCTCTTCCACCGATTTAACAGCATTAAAATATCCACCAACCAGCCACTCACCTATGGGAAAGTTGCTTTTCACCTCAAGGAGATCCAACAATAGTTTTATTTTTTCCGTGAGAGTGCATGATGAATACATGTTAACCAAGTAGCATTTTATCCATTTCCATTTAAAGTTAATCCCAAAATACCCAATGAATCTTAAACTAAAACTCGGATAACAAACTTTCTTTCTCCAAATAGTTAAGATGCCCCCGACTTACCTACTTCTGCAACCACTGACAACTCAAAGTTGTCCTTTCCCCAAATACTCTTAATCAAGTTATCATCAGTTACTTGAAGCTTCGATTTTTGGATAAAACATATATCTTCTTTCCCTTCTGGTAACGTTTGACGAACCTTCATCCTCTTTGTTGAGGATCCATATCCTTTTATATGAAGGAAACAAGATTCATGGAACCCTAGTTTCTGCTACCCTCTTTTCTTGAACTATTTTTGTATCCTTGGATTATATCTCTCGGATTATTCCTTCGAATAACTCAGTGTCCTCTTTACCTACAATCCCAATTCCTTAATCATTTGCCACACCTTTGCAGGAACATCCTCTATTGATTTTCTGATACGAGAGTTTCCTTTGTTAACATTCGCATCACTAATCGAATCACAACATAGTAGTGGCACATCAAAAAATGAAATACGACCTTCACGCAAAAGGTGCGGAAGAATGGTTCAGACAGAGTCGCCACCGAACTTTATTCATCCCAAGAATGGATAGGAAAATATCGAGAAAACCTTCAAGAATGGCAACCACATTATGGGTTCGGGAGTCGATTACGCAAAGGGAAGGTATTAGCACCCCCTACATCCGTTGTACTCAACGGAAACCTCTTAGTTCGATTTGTGATAAATGTTAGCTAAGTTTGTTTGTTTTCTTCTAAGCGAGTAATGTGAAAAGGAAAGGTAGGAGTATTTCGATTGCTAAGGAGAAATGAGTGATTTTAGATTAGGGTGCTCGCCAAGGGTTGGGACCCTTTGTGCCTACATATTTTCATTCGGCCGAGAATGAAAAATCAGAGCATCCGTAGTTCGGACTACGGGAGAAAGGTTTGGAATCATGTGGGATTTACAAAGCCGATCACCCACCCAAAACAACGGCACAGTCAAAAGAGAATCATTATGAGCATATGGAATCATAACGTGCCATGAAGCCTAAAAGCATATGGATCTAAGAAAACAACAACATCAACATTGCTTATTAAAAAACCTAAATAACATCATCAGATTGATTAAAGCAAATAATGAAAAAAGAAGGTATTAAGGTCAAAAGCATCGATTAAAACCCGAGCAGCAGTTTCATTTTTTTTTTTACAAAAGGAAAAACGAAATAGTACGACAACAAGGGTATCCGACGCAAGGAGAAACTCAACAACACGATTATGGAATCAAAGCGAGTACTGCAAATATCTTTCAACCTTCTTCGCGTAGTAAAAATTATCTGCGAATTGCTCCATCTCTCTCTGCTTCGGCATCGTTCGTGTCTTCAGGTTTGATTCCTAGGTTTGTGTGTGTTTCGTTTTTGAGTTTGTTCGTGTTTCTACTCACTCTTTTCTTTTCTCCGTTCTTTGTTCTGTGGTTCACTTTGGTTTTGATGTTATGGTTTTGATTTAAAATTGAAGGTGAGGTTGTTGTTTGGTTTATGGATTGGGTTGAAGAGAGCTTTGGGGAATTTTGGCAGGATCTGTTTGGCTCCCAGAACTTCGTTTTTGAGGGAGAGGTGTGTGTGATTATATAGGCAAGATTGAGGTGAGGATTTGGAAACTATTGTCGTTTTGAATTTATGACGTGGTCTTTATTTTGTCGCTTGCAGAATTTTGTGCGTGAATCATGTCGTTGTTGTGTGATGTGTCGTTTTGATGGTTTGTGGCAAGAGGTAAGGTGTTCGTGAAATGGTTGTCGGTTTATACGTTGCATTCTGTATTGGCTGCTGATGTATAGATTTTTTCATTTTGAAAAAAATTGTGTCAATCTTGGAATGGAGTGACTTGTGGCTTGGCAGGTAGTGTTGGATTATCAGGTGGTGCGTAACAGTTTTGTTGTGAAACGGTTTGGTTGCCAGTTTGTGTTGAACGTGATGGTTTGGCTCATGGTAGCTTGGTGTGGAGAATCAATTTGAAAAGGTTCAAAATTTTGATGGTTTGTTTTATTAATGCAGGTACTGTGTGATTTGAATTGGTAATTTGTTGGCTTGGTAATTTGTGTGTAGAAGTTGTGGTACATGTGGAAGGACTTGTTGCGTGGAAAAGTTTTGGGAGGTTGGTATCATCATGAGCTTGTTGGCTTGGTAGTGAATTTGGTGGGGCAAATTTTTCATGAGCATATTTTATTTTATTTTTTGGCAATTGTGGTTGTATTGATGGGCTTTATGATATCTTGTGTAAAATGGCCTTTTTTTGTGGAAATTTTGTGGGCAAATGGACTTGTAAAACCACGGGCTCTTCCTCACACTCTTTTTTTCAATTTTGTAGAGTAATATGAGTAAATGGGATTTTTGATAATGGTTTATAAAAATAATAAATGGGCTTGACCAAAATAAAATGAATTGGAAATGGACATAAATTGATGGAAATCACTACTAGCTTGTATTTGCACTTCCATGTTTCGAACTAATGCTCTTATTCTTGACATGAATCGGTCCTTGAATTTGGACTAACCTTGACAACGCTAGCTTCCCTCAAGTGATCTTGTATAACCAATCTTCCACACAATTTGCATTTACATCTTTTCTAAAAACTGACCATGTGAAGATCTTGAATAAATTTTGAGAATTTGAAATTAATTAGGCCATTGATTCAACTGTTGAGAAATGAGATTGAACATGAATTAACCACAAATGAATCAACCTTGTCCTAACCACTTTAATCGTGTTGAACCCAAAATCTCTTGAGCAATATTATGGACTCGTCTTGAAATCAGCATCATATACTGCACAACACCTTGACCAAATGAAATGATCCTTGATGATCCTTAACCATGAAGCACTATCAACTTGACAGAGCCTGACAACTCGATCCGCACACAGATAACCTGAAACCTAATTCAACCTTACAATAGCTGGGACTTAGAAAATAAGAAAAATGAAAGTGAAAGCAACATTTTCTTTTTTTTTTTTTTATGAATAATGGTTTGTGGATGGAAGTAGAAATGAGGATAATATCTAGGTAGGAAAATTTTGGGTATGGCAGATGCCCCTTTCTAATTGGCTTAAACCTAGTAAAATGAACTGCCAAAGTGTTCATTCTTTCAAGGTAGAAGTCAATTAGATATGAAGAAGACCCTAAATTTGTCTGAAAAGAAAGAAAAATGCTTCGGAAGAAGAATAATAGATCAATGTCGACCCTCGAGTGGACACTGAATAACTTGCAAAGGTTGTTATCACCTAAAGGATGATAATAGAAAATTCTGACACCAAAAGGATGACAGACCTATCACCAAAAGTATGATAGTGGACTCACAAGACTCGACTTGATATTACCAAAAGGATAACAGAAAGCACACACACATAGACCCTTCACCAAAAGGATGAAAGTGAGGTCAAAATTTGATGTTACCAAAAGGATAATAGTAAGTACACAATGATATCTGATGTTGTCATTCACCAAAAGGACGATACACAAACTAAAGATCTACGAAATACCAACGCCAAAAGAATGATGGATCTATCACCTAAAGGATGACAGAAAACACACGCAGAGAGATATCTGACACCAAAAGGATGACTCATCTATCACCAAAAGGATGATAGAGAATTCACACAACTCTAATAACCGACATCAAAAGAATGACTTATCTATCACCAAAAGGAAGAGAGAGAATACACACAACTTGGATTTCTGACACCAAAAGGATGATAGATCTATCACCAAAAGGATGATAGTGAAATCACAATGATCTCCGACACCAAAAAGATGACAGATCTATCACTAAAAGGATGATAGAAGACACACAACTCCGACACCAAAAGGATGAAGGATATATCACCAAAAGGATGATAGAAAACACACGACTTCGAGACCAAAATAATGATGGATCTACCACCTAAAGGATGGTAGAAAACACTCGACTCTAACACCAAAAGGATGACGAATTTATCCCCAAAATGATGATAGAGAACACACAACTCCGAAACTAAAAGGATGACAGACCTATCACCGAAAGGATGATAATAAAAACACGACTTTGACACCATAAGGATGACGGACCTGTCAACAAAAGGATGATAGTGAACATACGACTTAGGTTTCCGTCACCAAAAGGATGATAGAGAAACATGGTTCCGAAACCAAAAGGATGACGGACTTTTCACCAAAAGTTTGATAGAGAACACACACACAAGATTCTGATTTCTGACACCAAAAGGATGAAAAATCTTTAAACAAAAGGATGATAGTGAACTCACAACAATCTCCGACACCCAAAGGATGATGACTCTATCACCAAAAGAATGATAGAAGACACACGACTCTGACACCAAAAGGATGACATATCTATCACAAAAAGGATGATAGAAAACACACAACTCTGACACCATAAGGATGGCGGACCTATCACCAAAAGGATGATAGTGAGCACACGACTCCGACACCAAAAGGATGACGAACATATCACCAAAAGGATGATACTGAACATACGACTTGGATTTCTGACACCAAAAGGATGACGAATCTATCACTAAAAGGATGATAGAGAATACACGGTTGTGGCACCAAAAGGATGACGGACTTATCACCAAAAGGATGATAGAGAACACACGCAGAAGATTCTGATTTGTGACACCAAAAGGATGACGAATCCTTCACCAAAAGAGTGAAAGTGAAGCCAATAAGGCTTGCTATTACCGAAAAGGATAATAGTAAGTACATAACGATATCCAAGGTTGTCATTCATCAAAGGATGATACACACACCAAAGGTTCATGGATCACCGGCACCAAAAGGATAACAGTAAGATCAAACAACACACAATGCTACGACCAAAAGGATGATAGAAACATCCCAATTTTGAGAATCACCAACACCTAAAGGATGAATGTTAGGTTGAATCAACAAGAATGGCTACCACCAAAAGGGTGACAGTAATATTATTGACAAAAGGTCAGGTTTTCTGGAAGCATGATGATTAAGACTTGCTTGGAGACATCAACAAAAGGTTGAAGCAAATACGTCACTAAGGAACACCATCCTTATCATCAAAAGGTTGAAAGCAACGCACTCACTGGGGAACACCTAAGAGGAAGGTAAAATTTATTCAGAGAAAAACCACTAACTGGTCTGAGGATAACAACTCTATCAACAAAAGGTTGAAGAGAACCAATTCAATGGGGAATGCCCACTGACTCAGAAAAAAGCTACTGGCTGAGCTGGGGATAACAACTTCATCAACAAAAGGTTGAAGAGACAAGTCAATGGGGAACTATCACTGATTCGCTTAGAGATCACGACCTCATCAACAAAATGTTATTTCATGTAGTCGGGGTGACTTTTAGTCGTTCTTTGGGACTACCCGTTTCTTTTTCATATGTTTATCTCGCAAGGAGAAGTGTCTATGATTTGGGTGGACTATTCATGATATGACATTTTTTTGTATGGTCGATATGTGAAGAGTGTGGAAGATAATAGCATTTTTCAGGCTTGAAAATTATATATTGGTAGATCTGCAATCATCTACTGTATTTTTTTCTCTGCTTGGCTTGAAAATACTATTTTCTGTTGAGTCAATGTTGTTTTGAGAGTCTATAAACTTGTTCACTACGTAAAATAAATAAATTTGAATAGTGTAGTTTTTCTTCACTAAAGATCAAGAAAAAGAGTATACAACATTTAAGTTTCTGTCACAAAGAAATTAAAGAATAAAACATCCTCCCATGTTATGAAGGATATTTTTTTTTTCACCATCAATATCAAATTCACTGGATCGATTAATCTCATTCAAGAGTCAGTTTTAATATTAAATGATTTTATCACTAAATTAGTGACTATATTAATATAGTATATTTTCCGTCAAGTTCTATTAATGATATTAATATTTTTCGTCAAGTCTATAAAGAGTGAACAAAAACTAAACAAAAGAAAAGATGATTCAATATTGTAATTAATAATCACTCAAATAATTCAACTCATCAAAACAAAAGTGGATTTTGAAGCGAGAAAATCTAATTCGGAAAAAGAGGAAACAAATAAATTTGATGTTGAACATAGGAAAGTATGAAGTTATATCAACTTAGTAAAGAAGGAGGGTGATATTACTTTTTTTTTCAACTTAAAACAAGTTCCTTAAAATATATTTGTAATGAATTTTTTTTTATAATCAACAATATATTTTAAAACGGACAAAGGGGATCCACCACCCAAAAAAGATTCAAGCTATACAAAAGCATCACAAAGGATTCCAAGGAACAAAATAGAACAGTAAAAAGAAAAATGACCACCCTTACAAAAAATAAAAAGTTCTTTTGCACCATTCATAATAGTTGCATTTAACCTTGTTCCTATATGATATACCCAACCACCACCATGACATTTGAGTGATTCTATAGAAAATTTTTTTAGGGACATCAAAACAATCATTGTAAATTACTTGATTCCTATACCACCAAAGATTCCAACATGTTGCCAGCCATACTAAAAGTGCACAATGTTTTGATAGATAATCTTTAAACGACTCCAACAAATGCTATACACAATTTGAAGGTACCGATACCTCACACTCCAACTAATTCTCCACTTCTTGCCAAACCAACTTAGATTTCGGGCATGAAAGAAATAAATGGTCTAAATCTTCAATTGCGTGAAAACAAAGAACACATACCTTATCGTGCGCATTAGATATGACACTTCTAAACGTCCAGTTTGAATGCGTCGGTAATCGATTTAAGGGAAGTCTCCAACCAAATATTTTAATCTTTAATGGAATCTTAGCTCTCCATAAAAGATTCAAAGTCATGATTATATTATGCTCCAATGACAAGGATTCTCCAACACCTGCCAAAGACGAGTAACAATAATTTACAGTAAAATAATTGAAGTTTCCCGCAGCCCAGTTAATTGTAATGACTAAATATTTGTTATAAAAATATTAATATTAACTAGGCAATATTTTTTTTAATAAAATGTTAAGTGTAAATATGTATTTGGTACATATTTAAAAAATGTTAACTCTAAATTTTATAAAAATTACTAAATCCAATAGTTTTTTTTTTCGAATAGAAAAAGAAAAGAAAGTAATGAAAAATAATAATGATATCCTTACACCAAATTTGACACCTAATACTTACACTAAACATTGTTTATTGTATTTATACGATGAATATTGTTTTTTTATAAATAAATAAAAAATATTTATAAAAGAAAAAATATTTTTAAAATATATTTATAACACAAATATAAAGCTTTTTTATAAACAAAAACTTTCATTCATTGGGAGCACTAGGGGTACTCTAACTCAATGAAACACAGAAAACCCCTACATAATCAACACCCTCCGAAATTTATAAAAAGTCGAGAGGGCATTTGTGTCAGTCAGAAAAATTACATCTTAGGTTGGGATTAGAGCCAATAATCTGCCAACGCCACGAGAATAGAATGATTCTATCAAACAAAACATCGGGATCGCCAACTTTATTGTTATAAATAATCTGGTTTTGCGTCCACCAAATACACCAACAAGTAGCAAACCAAAGCATACAAACGGAAGAGTTTGAACAATGACCTATCAACCTAAGAAACCAGGCCATAAAATGGCCGCAAGAGTTATCCTCAACAAGCCCCGAGATCCCTAGCCACTTCCCGATCTTCTACCAAACAAGATTAATCTGCATACAAGATATAAACAAGTGATTGTGGTCTTGAGCAAAATTAAAGCAAAACACACACACACACACACCATGTCATAAATGTTGGTAATCACATTTCTAATGGCAAGATTAGATCCTGTAGGCAATCTGTCAAGTCATAATATCCACCCAAAGCTCTTCACCTTCAAAGGGATATGTGTGTGCCAAAGTAAGGACAATGCGTCTGCCACAAATATAAAGTTTATCATTAACCAATTTTATTGTTGCACTAACCACAAAATTATAGGCTATTAACCATATATTTTAATTATAATTTATTAACTAAGTTTACTACTTCATTAAATTATTCTTTAATTTATTAACCAAGTTCTAACATTCAAATATGAAATATAATAATTAGTCTTTAAACTATATTAACCAATCTTATTTGTTTTATATCATATATTTTATAATTTAATATCAGAACTAGGTTAAGAGAGTGTAAAAATCGGTTATTATATTTCATAGTTTAGTGTCAGAATTTGGTTAATATTATGTATTTTATTGTTTACTTCAAGAAACTAAATCGGTTCTGATTTCGGAGAGAGAGGTGTTCAAATTGTGGGGAGGGACAGATGTGGATTGATCGTTTAAACCTTCTTCTGGCAAAGCTGGCGGTCTGATTATTCTTTGGAAAAGGGTCTCTTTTTCCTCTCTTTTCAACTTCGCAGGAGAGGGTTTTGTAGGAGTGGGCGGTTATTGGAAGGATAGATTGATTTATGTGGTGAACATTTATTCCTCTTGTTTTCTGGACAAAAAACGAAGCTTTGGAGGGAGTTGAAGGTCTTTAAATCAAATTTTCCAAGTGGGGATTGGATTTTGGGTGGTGACTTTAATGCAGTTAGAATGGAGGGGGGCCGGAAAGGTATTTCTCAGGTAGTAAATAGCTGGGAGATGGATGAGTTCAATGAGTTTATCGAGTGGATGGAGTTGATTGATCCAGCTCCGATAGGGAGGTCTTTTACTTGGTTTAGTTTGGATGGTAGAGCTATGAGTCTCTTGGATAGATTTTTACTATCGGAAGGATTGATTGAGGCTTGGAAAGTGGATGGACAAGTGGTGGGACCTAGAGACATTTCGGATCATTGCCCAATCTCGTTTAAGTGAAATTCTATTAATTGGGGCCCGAATCCTTTCAAATTCTTCAATTGTTGGACTGAGCATGATGATTTTTTGGCCTTTGCGCAGAATAATTGGAAGTCTAATGTTGTTAAGGGAAAGGAGATTTTCACTTTCAAGGAGAAGTTGAAGTTGTTGAGAGGTTGCTTGCGGAAGTGGAATGTGGAGGTATTTGGTTTGGTGGATTTTGAAGTGGAGTCCGCTATTGATGTTTTGAATGGGTTGGATTTGGTGGCTTCCGTATCTGGTGTGACGGATGCGGAGGATCTTGCTTCTAAGTGCCATTTGGCTAATACTAGAGTGTGGAACTCGTTACGGTTCAAGGAGAGTATGCTTCGGAAAAAAGCGAGGGCCTCGTGGCTTATGGAAGGCGATTCTAACTCCAAATTCTTCCACAAATCTTTTAAGCTTCGTATTAGAAAAAACTCGATCTTGGGATTGAACACTCCAAATGGGTGGATAAACAATGTGGATTCGGTTAAAGATGAGATCTTCGCCCATTTCTCTTTGAGATTTAGAGAGTCTATGAGTTCTAGACCTTTGTTGGATGGTATCTCTTTTAAATCTCTTTCCATGTTGGATGCCGCCTCTTTGGAAGCTCCTTTTTCGGAAGACGAAGTGAAAGCGGTTATTTGGAGTTGTGATGGGGACAAGAGTCCGGGTCCGGACGGATTTACTCTGAAGTTTTATAAATCTTGTTGGTCTTTCTTGAAGACGGAAGTGATGGCGTTCGTCAATGAGTTTCACTTGTTTGCCATTTTGCCCAAAGCTGTCACGGCTTCCTTTTTGGTTTTGATTCCTAAGATTGATAATCCTTTTTCTTTGGATGATTTCAGGCCTACTTGCTTCCAGATTGAAATTAGTGGTGGGAAAGCTTATTTCGAAGTGTAAAGCCACTTTTATTCCTAGTAGAAACATGTTGAATGGCGTTCTTGTTGTGAATGAAGTGATTGATTACGCCAAGAGGTTTAACAAGAGTTGTATGATTGTCAAAGTGGACTTTTCGAAGGCTTATGATTGCGTGTCGTGGGTTTTCCTTAGGTACTTGTTGAAAAGGATGGGATTTGGAATCAATTGGCAAAGTTGGATTGAGGCTTTAGTGTTTAATAGTTCGATGTCTGTTTTGGTGAATGGTAGCCTGACGAATGATTTCTCGGTCTCTAGAGGTTTACGTCAAGGGGATCCTCTTTCTCCGTTCCTCTTCTTGTTGGTGGCGGAGGGTTTGGCGGCTATGGTTCAGAAGGCCTCTTCTGTGGGGGACTTTAAGGGGTTCTTTGTGGAGGAAAATATTAAGGTTGATATTCTCCAATTTGCCGATGACACTATTTTAATGGGATAACCTTCTTGGAACAACCTCTGGGTGCTTAAGGCCATCCTATGCGGTTTTGAGATTATTTCTGGGTTGCGGGTCAATTTAAACAAGAGTAAGCTTCTGGGTGTGAACTTGAATCATAATTTTATTCACGCGGCTTCGTCCTTTCTCAATTGTGAGATCGGATCGTCATCTTTTATTTTTCTTGGCATTTTGGTGGATATTAATCCAAGGAGAAGTGATGTTTGGAAACCTTTAGTCTCAAAGCTTAAAAGAAGGTTAGGAGGTTGGCATAATAGACATCTCTCGATTGGGGGGAGAGTAGTTCTTTTAAATTCCATCTTGTCAACGATTCTGATTTATTTCTTCTTTTTCTAGAAGGCTCCAAAAGCTATTATCGATGAGATTATTAAGCTTCAAAGAGCTTTTCTTTGGGGTGGGGATGAGTTGAAGAGGAAAATTAATTGGATAAGTTGGGAGAAAGTGTGTCAATCAAAGAAAGAGGGGGGCCTAGGTGTGAAACATTGTGGAAATTTCAATCTTGCTCTTCTTAGCAAATGGAAGTGGAGGATTTTGAATGAGGAGAACTCTTTTTGGACTAACATTCTTTCTTATAGGTACGGTGATACTAAAAGAGCTATGCGTTTAGCGGCTCCTCTCCATTCCCGGAGTAAAGTGTCTCTTTGGTGGAGGGATCTTTGTGCGGTTGGTCATGATCCAGATTGGTTCACGTCGTATTTTTCGTGCAAGCTTGGTGTGGGAGACACTTTGGAGTTTTGGTTTGATTGTTGGTTAGGTACATTGCCGTTCAACATTCTCTTTCCGGACTTGTTCCTCTTGGCGGAGATGGGTTTTTGGCATGAGGATGAGTGGCGGTGGTTGTTCCCGTTACTTAACACCCATGATAATGATCCGGCAGTGGTTTAACAAAGCGAATTGGGGTTGCTTTTGGAGCAAGTGAGGCCGGTCATCTCCCGCGCCGGTAGCTTTGTTTGGTGGAAGAATGTCAACGGGTTTTTTGTTTGTAGTGCTTATAATTCTATTCTTTCTTCTCTTACTCCTTATTCGGATTTGAATGACAACATATCTCTAGCATTTTCTCATCTTTGGAGTACGAAAGTGCCTAGTAGAATTTCAAATTTTGGGAGGAGATTGATTTGGAATAGACTTCCTACGAAGCGGGAATTATGGAAACGTAGCATTTTGACGGGTCCTCATTCTATGGTGTGTCTGTTGTGCTTTGGAGTCGAAGAAGATTTAGATCATCTTGTCTTGACTTGTCCTATTTCTAGAGGTTGGTGGAGAACCTTGTGCGATTGGCTCCGAGTGGATCATATCTCTTCAACTACTTCCATTGTGAAGGGCCTTCTTTTGTTAGATAACAATTGTAAGGCGGCTTGGAAGATTGATACGGGTTGGTTTTTTGGATTGGTCGTTTGTTGGGTAATCACTACAAGAAAATTGTCAAATTACGACGGTTAATTTCAGCAGATTACGACGGTTATAACCGATGCAAATTGCAAGTCACGACGGTTCCTCTTCGGTCGTAGAAACGTGTGTCGCGAGGCAGTTTTGCAACGGTTTGTAAAGCTGTCGCTCCAACTGCCGTAACATTCTACGACGGTTTTGAAACTGCCTCTAATGTAGTATTACGACGGTTTTAACCGCCACAATTTTATAATACATATAGTCAATCTAAAATAGCGACAGTTCTAACCGCCATAATTTTATAATTTATATATTTAATTAAAAGTAGCGACGGTCATAACTGCCGTAATTATATAAAATATATTTAATTAAAAGTAGCGACGGTTTAGAACCGCCGTAAATTATATTATTTTTTCAAAAACAAAAAATTGCTAATTATCTCCTCTCTTCATATACTAATGTTATTACAATATTCAATTCTAATAATACAAAATACCATGAAAAATTATAATTTTACTAATAAAAAATCTATCAAGATCCACAAAAGACATCTATTATTACTATTACAAGTATTGCTATGACTTTATCCATCTTACAAGATCATAAGTATTGCCGATGGCTCTCCCCACTCATAGACTCCATTTCCTATAGAATTTCTTGAGCAAGAGATTAACTGAAAGCTCCACATCCTCAAGCAATTCACCGAGGAACGAGATTGTTTCCGCCAATAATACTAAATATTCTTCTTTCAAGTTATCTACAAAATGTTTAATAATTCTTGGACCCAATATTCTAGTCCGTGTCTTGTCACTACGTGTCTGCATCAAAACCTGCCAAAAAAAACCAAAATATTCAGCTGCCAGAGAATGTGGATAATTTTAAATGGTTGTTTTACTTAAAATACCTGAAAAGGTCATTCAAAAATTGCATGCATTTTTTAACTTAAAAGAATTTTATAAGATACTTTTTCCTGGTATATTATTATTGGTATTATTGGTATACTCAGCACAACATCAATTGCAAGTACACTTGAAATAGAAATAACTAACGATATCTCGTGGTTCAGAGGTTTCCACAAAATATTAGAACCAGCTGCGGCAAAATAATTAACTTCATTCTTCCTTGTGTCGGGTTAGAAAAGGATAGGAACTATATATATATGGTAGAAGGATAGGAGTTGGTAGAGCTGATAGAAGTTGAAATAATCTAATAGAAGATCGTACCTTTTTTCCAACATTTTTATCTGAATGGTGGAGCAACTTAATTATGCTCTTAAAGTATACTGAAGGTATCATGACCATTGTTATATTCCTCACAAGAGCACGCATAGTTTCCTTCACCTCTTTCCTCATAATGACGGGAAAATTTACTTGCTTCCATTCAAAGTGTTGTCTGCAATAATGACAGCCCATCATATATAATTTGAATTTGAATATGAATATGAATTTGGTTGGAATATACAGAACTGTTCAAAGACTAATCAAAGAATAGAACATCAAATAAAAACATGCAAGACTAGTGATATCACACTGAGAAACCAAAAGGAGCATCTTAGAATGAAAAATAGTTTAAATACAAAGCAAAATTAAACACTCTATATACAATGAGTATTTCAGTTCATAATGCTAAGACTACTTCAGTATTATTATTAGCCAAAGATTTAAACTTCAATATACTGAAGAAATTTCTGATTAGCTAAAAGCTAACAATTTCACCATGTAATACATCACATTAATTGCTCAACTAAGAGACGTCAATTTCTAAACTATGTCAATGAGATATGATATTATGTAGTTACCATTGCTTTACAATGAACATTTGACACTGATGCTTTTCAAAAATCATTATATATACCGTCATCAGAATGTTGCCCGATAAAATTGCATTGAAAATTTCATCGAGATGAAATATCATAAAAACATAATTATGCAAACAAAATTAATTTAACTGAATGTAATTAAGAACTCATAAAAACATGCAAGCTCCTCTAGCCCTTTGTGAATCAAAAATACAGTTTCTTAAACAGATAGCCATGGCTTGGCCATATACTCCACAATCGAAACCCAGTCAAAAGAGGAAAGAAAAATGAAAAATTTTGCATGAACATCAGCCCATATTCACTTTGTTTCACAATCACAAAGTACATATGGACCGAGTTCATGAAAGAATTTCTTGAAGTAAATATCAAGACAAACCGGCAGAAGAAGTATCTTTCAATGTGCACTTTATCAACATACTTTCTGATTTGTTAAAGTCCTAGAAATATTATATGTAAGAAACTAAAGAAGTGTCTCAATCTCATGAAGTTGACAGAAGAAACACCGACCCCAAACCAGTACACTATCAAAGTCAGAGTTCTTCATAAATACTACTAAGGCATAAACCATCCATTTATGTTGACATTGACACTTGAAAAACACACAGTTCTACAATTATGGCACCAAACAACCGAAATAAATATCTTCCCCAAAAAGTGAAAAATCTCATAACAGCTACTATCATTATAAATTGTTTATATTTCAAAATAATGAGTATAAGATAACTTATTCAGGTTAGTTTCAGGCTTAAGCACTTAAAACATACAACAGGTGAAATCAACAATAACCATGCAGGATTAGGAATCAAATTAACCATACAATTCATAAGCAATAAAAACAGAGAAAGTGATTAAGAAGAACATACATAGGGTGCAAAGAAGAAATAGATTTTCGAGCAGCTCCAGACTCCGATGCTCTCCTGGAAGACGTACTACTCCTTCGACTTGCCATTTTCCTATTACTCTACTCTACTCGTCTAACTAAAATCAGTTAACTAATAACTAACTATGTAACTTGATCATTACTTGTACAATAAGTAATCTACATTATGTGGGCTGCTCATCTTGCTTAACACTTGTCGCAAAGCAACCGACCTTTCACCAGCTTCGATCAGTTGAGCAGCTGGGGTACATTACTGTGCTCATGCAGAGATCTGTCATCTGTAGCATCCCTAATATTCATATTCAATCAGCATGAAATAATTACACTTGTTTTTAACTTCGGTTTGAACTTGTCTAGGAATGATTGTGGTGTACGTGGACTACAGTTTATCATTCAGTCCACAGTAAAGGTATTTACCTATTTGGAATATAGTAGATAATTTATAACTTACATTCTACAACCTTGTTGCTAAATCCTATTACTCACTTTTTAGGCTCCTGGAAGCATCCAAGAGAGAGTTGAGGCATTTCTCAAGATGTTTGAGACCAAACTTAACGAGATGACAATGGAAGAATTCAAGGTTTGATTTATAGTTTAATGATACTTCAGTTAGTTGTTTTCTAGACCTGTTGCACTTTAATCATGATTGAATACTTCCCCATTTTTTGGCCAGATATGCAAGAGTTACTCCCTATGTTTGCGTTTTGAATTAACTTTTCATTTGAAGCATGGATTTATTTGCGTATTTCATGTACTTAAAATTAGGAATCCATAAACATGCGTTCACGTCTTAGAATTTAGGAATTCTGTTATGGTCATTTCTTTGAACATTAAAGAATTCCTAGAACAACTGTATATAAACAGATTCAAATGAATAAAGATTGCAAACAAATGAAGGGTTTATTATTGGTGTAGAGAGATTGAAAGAGAAGATGCAAAATGTATAAAATGAAGGTTACAACTTGCACTCAAAGCTACTCCAAAGGAACACTCTCCTTTCACACAAGATCATTCTCTAGTCACTAAATTTAATAATTCAAAGCTATCTTCCCCCCTCTTCCAATTGAGAACTATTTAAAGACTTTCTAAGAAAAACCAAAATTACAACTCTTAACAACCAAGTAACAGACTTATCAACTTATTATAACTTCTAGTTATCTTCTTAACTCCAATTCTAACAAACCCCCCTCAAAACAACCTTGTCCTCAAAGTTGCAATCTACAAAAGTTGTTTTTGGGTTGTATAGTTGTTAATGTCATTGTTGTTAGTGTTCTAGGGGTTTGGAGCTCAACAGCAAAATAGGCACAATACAACTTACAAGTCATGGAGGATGATACTACTTTGATACCACATTGAAGTTATAAGAAAGAATAAAACATAATGAATAAAGTAGTTTAGAAATTATAATAAGCTGAAGCATGTCAAATTATTTATAAGTGTATGCAAACTCTAATAGAAGTGTTTATGTAATGAGACATCAACATAAGTTTTTATAATCATTATCTGTGTTGTTAATTGTGTTCTGAATAACAGTTATTCACCTGACTTCTGAATTGATTGTATGCAGAGTAATGTAAATGCTTTGATTGATATGAAATTAGAGAAGCACAAGAACTTGAAGGAAGAATCAACATTTTTCTGGCGAGAGATTAATGATGGTACTTTGAGATTTGATAAGAGAGACTTTGAGGTATGACTGCTAACTTCTAGTTCAAATTTTGAAGCTCCTTTTGTGAACTCCCCCTTCCCCAGGGTCTTTGCTACGTCTCTTTGGGTTTGTAGGTGGGTGGGGAAAATGGCTTGAAATAAATATGGAAACTCAGAATACGAGTTAATTATGAGATTTTAGCTACAACATATGCTTGACCTGGAGGATTAGTGATTCTATTTTGTGGCTTTGGGAAAAAAAAATCTGTCAATTTCTTTTTACGGAAAATACATTCATCCAATATGGGAATAATATCCAATCGATTGCATTCTCAACAGGCCATGCCAAGTTGAAATTCAACATTCAGTTGCCAGTTAGAACAAATTTGCATAAGAATGAATTGCAGAAGTTAAAGATAACCAGGATGATAACATTTTAGTCAATCTTTGCCTACTTCATTCATCCATATAGATTGATACAAATTGCAAATGTTTGCCTCTTGCAAAGAGAAAACATTCTGACCGTGCAAATGTTCCACAATCACAAAGTACATATGGACCGAGTTCATGAAAGAATTTCTTGAAGTAAATATCAAGACAAACCGGCAGAAGAAGTATCTTTCAACGTGCACTTTATCAACATACTTTCTGATTTGTTAAAGTCCTAGAAAAATTATATGTAAGAAACTAAAGAAGTGTCTCAATCTCATGAAGTTGACAGAAGAAACACCGACCCCAAACCAGTACACTATCAAAGTCAGAGTTCTTCATAAATACTGCTAAGGCATAAACCATCCATTTATGTTGACATTGACACTTGAAAAACACACAGTTCTACAATTATGGCACCAAACAACCGAAATAAATATCTTCCCCAAAAAGTGAAAAATCTCATAACAGCTACTATCATTATAAATTGCTTATATTTCAAAATAATGAGTATAAGATAACTTATTCAGGTTAGTTTCAGGCTTAAGCACTTAAAACATACAACAGGTGAAATCAACAATAACCATGCAGGATTAGGAATTAAATTAACCATGCAATTCAGAAGCAATAAAAACAGAGAAAGTGATTAAGAAGAACATACATAGGGCGCAAAGACGAAATAGATTTTCGAGCAGCTCCAGACTCCGATGCTCTCCTGGAAGACGTACTACTCCTTCGACTTGCCATTTTCCCTATTCCTCTACTCTACTCCAATCGATTACACCAAACAAAACCCAATACAGATGATTAAAGAGATTATAACAATAGATAAATCCAGGATCTTGCAATTTTTGCAAAGAAAATTGCATTGCCAGAAATAACTCCAGAAACATTGACCGGTCAACATTTACATTTCCTCTCTATTTAAAGATAATAACTAAAGATGGAAGCCAGGTTATACTTGTAAACTGCTTACAAATCTGCACTGCTAATTTCTATTCCCACTCTAGTACAAATTGTTAAAGCATCTGGCGTCTGAATATTGACGAAATGACTAGCTTTCGTTGATACCAGTGAAGAGAACAACAAGATAAGCAATGAGGACAAGCTTTTACCCTCGCCCAAAGTACTGCAAAACATTCACCCATATAAGATGTAAATCACAAACCAATGGATAATTACAATATTAGGATCACGATGTAGAAAGTACCGTAGGAGATGTAAAACAATGGATAACCTTTTGTGCTCAACTATTTCAGGAAATATATCTATGAAAACCGGAAGGTTGAAAAATATATTATAAGATTGATTGACTTAGAGTTAATTCCAATCGTGAGAGAGAGATATGAAGGCCCAAAAGTATTGTCATGAAATACCAACCTTCAATTATGGATTCATCATCTTGATTCTTCATCATCAATTTTCAAGCATCACCAACAATTCACCATCTTCAAGAATTCATTATCATCATCACCTACAAGAGTTCATCACAACAAATTCAACAAACAATAACAGAAAATCCAGCATTACACATCACATCAAAACAGAAGCGAAAAGAGGAAAGAAATTTGGTTGAGGCAATTTACTAAACACTTGGCGCGCAAGTTGCATAACGGTGGTAACGTCAACAATTCAATACCGATTCATAAACCACAACCTGCAATAACAACAATCATCAACAACAACAACAACAATTCAACATCATGAAGTGAAAGAATTGAAGCGAAAAGAAGCGACAAATTGGTTGAAGCATTCTATCGAACACCTTGTAGACAAGACTAAAAGCTGTATTTTCTGCATTTATACAGGTAAATTCTCTTCCAATTCAACTTCATGATACTATAAGCTCTCTGCTACTTATGTTAGATTCAAAGCTTGAACCAGAACGCAAGCAATTCCAACCCATACATGAACAAAACACAAACTAAGTTGAACCAATTCTGAACTCAATCTGAAACTGAATCCAAAACATGAAACAAATTCAAACCAAGTTTTGAATCGTGGAATCTAAAAACTAAAACCAAACATAAATCGAAAAAAAATATGAACAAGTCGAACCTGAAAATGAATAGAGTAAAAATCTGAGCCGCAAAGCTTAATCCGATGCGTGTTGTGGTATTGTTGTTGTGCATAGGAGATAATTGATAATGAAAAAAAAGCTCTTACTTTGAAGCTTCTGAAAATCACGATCAGAAAATCACGTTAGGCTAGCGAAGCGCATAAGCACGTTTGAGCGTTACTGCAGCGTCGCTTTTCCGTTTCCATGGTTTGTTTGCTTTGTCCACTTGAAATAACTCAAGAGGGAGAAGAGAGAGAAGAGAGGTAGAATTGGAATAGAATAAGAAGCAAGGGAAATCAAAAATTGAGAGAGGACTGTTTTTTAATATCTTTGGGGGACGGCGGATACAATACCCGTTGCAAATTTAAAAAGGGGAAGAGTGGCGGTTGAAACAACCGTCGTAATCTAGGACTTACGGCGGTTGAATAATAACCGTCGCGACTTTTTAATAATTTTTTTAAAAATAAAGCGACGGTTTTCTAAAACCGTCTTGGCAACCGTCGCGAATGGAGAAAGATGACGGTTATCATTCAACCGTCGCGACCTATGTGTCGTTAAACTCTAATTTTCTTGTAGTGAATATGGAAATGTAGAAATGATATTCTTTTTTAGGGTATTTTTTTGTCCAATTTGGATGGGGTGGGGCTTGTAAAGAAATTTTCTTGGGAATGGTCTTTGGTTTTGTTTAGAGGTGATTTTAAGTTATCATGGTCGGATTGGTGTGTTGATCAATCGATTGGGTTTGGTTGGGTTTGTTAGGTGGTGGTGGGTTTTTGGTCGCGGTTAGAACTTTTATTTCTCTTTGTATTATGGGTTAAGCACCCCTAGTGCTTCTTAATATAACCTCTTTGCTTATAAAAAAAATGTATTTTATTGGTTAATAAAGTAGTAAATTTGGTTATTGAATTATAAGTAAAATATGTGGATAATACCCTATATTTTTGTGGTTAATACAATAATAAAATTGGTTAATAACAAACTTTATATTTGTGTTAAAAAAATAATTTTAAACATAAAAATATTTTTTTATAAATACAATTTTTTGATTTATTAAAAAAATAAAAATATTGTTCATCGTATAAATACGATGAACAGCGTTTGATGTAAGTATTAGATATAAATTTGATGTAAGAATATTACAACCAAAAACAAAGAATATCAGTAGTGTACTAAAACAACAAATCGAAAATTAAATTGAAGACAACAAAGGCCGATTTACAGAAGAACAAAGCCGATCAACCACTAATCTAATCTTTACTTCAGCCACAAGCACAACAAAAATACGTAGAGAACTAAATATAAGAGTGGTAAAATCTTATTTCTAATTAAAAAATCCCTATACAAAATAATAAAAGTTTTGATTATTTTAAATTTATATGTTTAAACATTAATAATTTCTCCATTCTTGTTAATAAAAATCCCTTAATTAATACCAATACAATCTCAACATGATATTTATTTATATTATTAGCTTATTATTATTAGTCTCCATTTTGGATAATTTTGGATAGATTAGTTTTCCATTGGTCCACATGTATAGTCTTTATTGGCAGCTTAGATCTCTTGTATATAACACTGATGTAACCCTCATTTTACAATACATTGAGTAATGCAAATTATTTTCACTTTGCTCTGCATTTTCTTTTCTCTTCCAACTGTTGTAACTGAATTCAGTTACAACCTCTTCTTCTTCCTTGGCTCCTCCAATGGAGGTCAAGCTTGTGTGCTTCAACTTCAATATGGTATCAGAGCTCACACAGCTCTGGTAGCCATTGTTGTTCGCGTCACTGTTTCGCATTCTTGCGACATCGTTTCCTTTTTCGTTCGTTGTTTCTTTCATTCGTCTTTCTGGCATTCTTTCGATCTGCATCTCTCTCAACAATGGCATACCAGCAGTTTCTCGATTATTCAACGAATTCCACAAATCCATTTTATCTTCATCCAAACGAAATTCCTGCTTTGGTGCTTGTTTCTCCCCTTCTTGACGACAAGAATTATCATAGCTGGGCAAGATCTATGCACATTGCATTGATCTCTAAGAATAAGGACAAGTTCATTGATGGATCTCTCACTAAACCACCGGTTTCAGATCCCATATATGCGCCGTGGATTCGCTGCAACACGATGGTGCTCGCTTGGATTCATCGCTCCATCTCTGAATCAATTGCTAAATCAGTTCTTTGGATTGACAGTGCTGCAGGTGTTTGGAAGAATCTTCAAATTAGGTTTTCACATAGTGATATATTCCGCATCTCTGATTTGCAAGAAGATGTGTACAAGCTACGCCAAGGTAATAACGATGTGTCAAATTACTTTACTCAATTGAAAGTGTTATGGGATGAACTAGACAATTATAGACCAATTATCACTTGTTCTTGCGCAATTCCATGTTCTTGTGGTGCTGTTACTTCTGCACAAGAGTATCGTGCTCAGGACCAAGTAATTCGATTTCTCAAGGGTTTGAATGAAAAATTCACCCATTCCAAGTCACAGATAATGATGATGAGCCCTTTGCCTGATCTTGACAAAGCTTTTTCTCTCATTATTCAACAAGAACGTGAACTGAATAGCTCAGCTTCTGCATTGGCTCAAGCTTCTTCCAATCCTGAAGAATTGACTGCTCAAGCCAACTATGGTAACTCACATTCCAAACCTGCCTCTAATTCCTTCAATGGCAAGAATCAAGGTTCTACTAGAGGGCACAATCGTGTGTGTACCCATTGTGGTAGGACCAATCACACAGTGGAAACCTGCTTTATCAAACATGGGTATCCACCTGGATATAAGGGCAAGGGCAAAAGCCAGTCATCTAACAGCACTAATCAGCCTGCTGCCACCATCAATGATGTATGTGACACTCCTCAGCAAGACTCAAAGGCTTCTCCATGTGTTTTCACTCAGGAGCAGTACAACAATATTCTTGAATTGCTCCAACAATCAAAACCACCATCTCAAGCCAATTCTGTGTCAACCTCTCCTCTTGCTATGATATCTCAGTCCTCTAACACCAATGGTAAGTCTTCTCATCTCCGGATCTTGGATACTGGAGCAACAGACCATATTTCATATGACATACATGCTTTTACTAATTGCAAAAATATCATTCCTATTAATGTTAATTTACCTGATGGATCATTCCTCACTGCTTCTATGTCTGGTAATGTGATCATTTCACCCTCTTTAATACTTCATAATGTCCTTTACATTCCTAATTTTCATGACAATCTCATTTCCATTGCCAAACTTACTAGTAATAATAACTGCTATGTCCATTTTGAGGCTGATATCTGCAAAATCCTGCAGAATCATTCACAGGCAATGATTGGTACAACTAGGATCCAAAGAGGATTGTATGTCCTGGATGCTGTCAACAAGTCATCAGCTTGTAATTCCACCACTACTGCTTCTTATCATTTGTGGCATTTGAGATTAGGTCATGTTTCCAATAGGCATCAAATCTGTATCTCAAACATTTCCCTTTATACCATGTAAATCAAATAATATTCCTTGTGATTCATGCCATCTTGGCAAACAAAGGAAATTACCTTTTCCAAATAGTGTATCAATTTCTGATTCCATGTTTGATATCTTACATGCTGATGTATGGGGTCCTTATTCCACTATCTCTATGTTAGGCCACAAATATTTTCTCACTCTAGTTGATGATTATAGTAGATATACCTGGGTGATATTTCTTAAAACAAAAGATCAGACCAAAAACAGTATAATTCAGTTTGTAGCTTACATTGAAAACCAATTTAAGACTACACTTAAGTGCCTAAGATCTGACAATGGAACTGAGTTTAGGTCTTTATCCTCATTTCTGCTTTCTAAAGGCATAATCCACCAAACTTCATGTGTTGAAACACCCCAAAAAAATGGGGTGGTTGAAAGAAAACACCAACATATTTTAAATGTGGCAAGATCATTATATTTCCATTCTAACATTCCTCTCACCATGTGGAATTTTTCTGTCCAACATGCCATTCATATTATAAACAGATTACCCTCACCTCTATTAAACTCCAAATCTCCATATGAAATGTTGTATTCCCGACCACCCTCTCTAATTCACTTAAAGGTTTTTGGTTGTCTTAGCTATGCCACTACCTTACAAGCCCATAGAACAAAATTTTCCCCTAGAGCTAGAAAATCTGTTTTCCTTGGATTTAAATATGGTACTAAAGGCTACATCTTTTATGATCTGCAAAGTCATAATATTTTTGTATCAAGGAATGTTATTTTTTATGAAGATCATTTCCCTTTCAAGAATACATCCAAACCTAGTACTACTCATGATCATGCCAATCCTGATTCCATTTCCCTATATACAGACCTACCTGTATTGTCTTCTCCTACCAGTACCACTGACATTTCTCTTTCCCTTGATTTTAGCACATCTAACAGTGCACCTGTCATTCAATCTCTCCCATCTAATCAATCTTTACCTATTGTCACTAATCCACCTTTATCTCCTTTATCACATAATCCTAGTAACCATAATGACTCTGCTTCTCCTTTACCCAATGTTCCCTCTCAAAATGACCCTCCTTCAACCCCAATCTCTCCCTTATCCAACAGTCCTTCCCCATCCTCTGTGTCTACCAATTCTCCTCCTCTATCTGATAATTCATCAGACTCTTACATAAGCCCTACTCCTCCTATACCCTTAAGACAATCCACCCGTGTCTCTCACCCTCCTAGCTACCTAGCAGATTATCATTGTTATCTTGCATCTCATGATACATCTGCATCTCATACAAATGATTTTAAAACTGCACATCCTTTATCCTCTGTTATCTCTTATAATAACTGCTCTCCATCATATACACATTTCTGTTGCTCCATTTCTTCTAACATTGAACCTAAAACATATAACCAAGCTATCAAGTTTGATTGTTGGAAGCATGCCATGGATACTGAGTTACAGGCTCTTGCAGAGAATAACACATGGGAAGTAGTTGATCTTCCTGATGGAAAACACCCTATTGGTTGCAGATGGGTTTACAAAGTAAAGTATAAAGCAGATGTATCTATTGAGAGATACAAAGCTAGGTTGGTTGCCAAAGGGTATACCCAATTAGAAGGCATGGATTACTTTGATACTTTTTCTCCAGTGGCAAAACTTACTACTGTCCGAATCTTACTATCCATAGCAGCTATCAAAGGATGGCATTTGGAGCAATTGGATGTTAATAATGCTTTTTTGCATGGAGATCTTCATGAAGAGGTATACATGACTCTTCCTCCTGGCCTCCATTCTTCTAGTTCTTCTCAGGTTTGTAAACTTCATAAATCATTGTATGGTTTGAAGCAAGTAAGCAGGCAGTGGTATTCCAAACTTTCATCCTTTCTTATTTCCATTGGATACCAACAATCTCAGGCTGATTATTCCCTTTATGTTAAACTGACCAACAATGATTTCACTGCTCTATTGGTTTATGTCGATGACATTGTTTTAGCAGGCACTTCTATGGCTGAGATTTCACATGTCAAGCAGCTCCTTCATCACAATTTTAAAATTAAAGATCTTGGTCAATTGAGATATTTTCTTGGTTTTGAAATTGCTAGAACTACAGCTGGTATTTTTCTCAATCAGAGAAAATACACATTAGAGCTTCTTGAAGACAGTGGCTTGCTTGCATCTAAGCCGTCTTCAGTTCCTTTTGATCCAACTGTCAAATTGTCCATTCATGAAGGACAACCTTTGGAGGATCCTACCATTTATCGCAGACTGATTGGCAGACTCATTTACCTTACAAATTCGAGGCCAGATATATCTTATGCCATTCAACATCTTAGCCAGTATGTTTTAAAACCTCTTACACCTCATTATCAGGCTGCTATTAGAGTCTTTAGATATCTCAAGTCGGTTCCTACTAAAGGTCTATTCTATCCTGCTTCTAGTCAACTCAAAATGTCTGCATTTGCTGACTCTGATTGGGCAAGATGTCCAGATACTCGTAAGTCTGTTACAGGATATTGCATCATGCTTGGATCTTCTCTCATTTGTTGGAAATCAAAGAAGCAAAAGACTATTTCAAGATCATCTACAGAAGCTGAATATAGAGCACTAGCATCTCTCTCTTGTGAGCTGCAATGGCTGCAATACATCCTGCAAGACCTTCGGATTCATCTTCCTCAACCTGCAGCAGTATTTTGTGATAGCAAGTCTGCCATTTACTTAGCTCATAATCCAGCTTTTCATGAAAGGAGCAAACACATAGAACTGGATTTCCATGTTATTCGCGAGAAGATTCAGTCCAAACTTTTGCATTTGCTTCCTATTTCCACTTCTAACCACCTAGTTGATATGTTTACAAAGCCTCTCCATCTTCCTGCTCTCTCTAGCATCTTGGTCAAGTTAGGACTTTGTAGTATCCACAGTCCAACTTGAGGGGGGATATTAGCTTATTATTATTAGTCTCCATTTTGGATAATTTTGGATAGATTAGTTTTCCATTGGTCCACATGTATAGTCTTTATTGGCAGCTTAGATCTCTTGTATATAACACTGATGTAACCCTCATTTTACAATACATTGAGTAATACGAATTATTTTCACTTTGCTCTGCATTTTCTTTTCTCTTCCAACTGTTGTAACTGAATTCAGTTACAACCTCTTCTTCTTCCTTAGCTCCTCCAATGGAGGTCAAGCTTGTGTGCTTCAACTTCAATATATATTTATGCATGGATTACAAATATATAAATAAAGATTCATTCTCCTTATTTGCATTATACAAGGCTATATGATGTTCTTTACTTGGTCATACACACGAGAGAGAAAATATAAAACAAAACACCAATCTTTGGTGTTAGATGATAGACTTTGAGGATTCCTGTTGATGGAGGAAGATTGTAACTGTAAGCGAAACCTTCAGGCGCAAGCATAAGAGCAGCAAGGAAGAACACCAGTAAAGATAAGAAAAAGGAGTTAGCCATTTTAAATGGTGGTATTAGTGTTTGATGCATAACAACTAGGGAAATATTAAAGTTTTATAGTAGTATTGTGCTCGATGAAAGTGTAAAGACTCGGTCAAAGCCATTTACTAAGTGTAAAGACTCGGTCAAAGCCATTTACTAAATGTCAAATTTTGGTTTTAAATATTGACCACGTTTCCATCTTGGATCCCTTTCTTGCTTAGATTTCACAAATCCAAGAATTCCTTGCTTAAACCCCTCAGATTCAAGACTTCCTTGCTTAAACCTACAGTCGAAGACTTCCTTGCTCAGATTTCTCGAATTTAAGACTTCAATGCTCAAGCCTCACTACTACAAAACGCGTAAACAACAACGTCATGGTCACCACACTTATTCCCTACACCATTGTGACATCTCTAAACTAAGGCGCTATTATAATATTATTATTTTTTGATTAAAAATTATTTGTATATAACGACGGTTAAGGAGCCAACCATTGTGATAACCTCAAGCTTTCATGGGTTGGAACCTCAGGGCTCTCATATACTTTATTCCTTTAATGTTACGTCGCACCTTTTCTTTTTTAAGTATTTTTAAATAAAGTATTTAAAAGTTTATGACGACGGTTCAAGAGTTCCACCGTTGTTAAGTTGGGCCTTTTCATTTTTATTTATTTTAAAAAAATATATTAAAGTTTATGACTACGGTTGATGTTTTCAATCGTTGTGATATATTTTGTTTTTTATTTAAAACTAGATGGTAACACGCGCGTTGGGCGGAGGTGTTAACATTTTTTTTATAAACTTTGTATTTAATTGAAGATAAATACTTGCATAAAAACACACATATATCCTTATTCTTAAAAACAACCAATAATGAGAGAGAAAAATTTTAAATTTATTTTAAATTTAATTTTTTTAATTGAAATCATGAGGGGTAGGGATAACGAAGGAAAGAGAAATTTATTAATTTATTTTTTATTAATAAAAAAGTTTTGATTGACTCTTTTTAGATATTTAATAATAAATTTTTTGTAACATATTTAGAATAAAAGTTGATGTGTAATTATATTCTATTAATTTGTAGACAAAATTTAAATTAACTATGAAAATTTTTCAACTAATATAATTATTGTAATAATTAAATTTTGTAAGAACTTTAAATATTTAATATAACTTTTATATGTAGTCATCAATCTTTTATTTTTATTTTTGAATGATCGTTTCTTTTTGTGATGTTTTATAATTTAACAAAATAATGTAGTTATTATATTTTTTGATATTAAACTCTATATAATAAAAAGAATAGTGTAGTTATTAATAAATTTATGTACTTGTTATTATTATTATTATTATTATTATTATTATTATTATTTGGAAATACATATTATTATTTTTTTGATGTAAGGTGAAAAGACTGTATTATATAAAGAGTGATAATTGTGTTTAATTGTAATTAACTCTTGTGAGATATTTATTAACAAGAATTTTGTAACAAAATTTTTAGAATAGAAGTTGAAGTATAATTATGTAAATTTGTTGCAAGATTCAATTCTAAAGGTGACACATCAGATTTTAATTGATGTGGCAAATATAATCTACGTGGCCTATTATGTGTCGTAACATATTCCGCTGCATTAGATTTAATATATTATGATAGATTTTTAATTGTTAATACTCTAGCGTTTTTTTATAAAATTTCACCACGGAAGTAAAATATCACTACGGTTGCAAGTATTGGCCGTTGTGGTAGCGTGATAATATTATACACTCCTAGTTAGCTTGTCTCTTCAGTATCATTTTCCATTGCAAATAGAAACTAAACGAAACAATACACGATTTCAACCCAAACCCTAACGTTCATTACTGTGAAACATTACACAATTTCATCCAAAACACCATCGTTCCAACTTCACTGTGTATTTGCCATTGTCGTCATCATCGTCAACTAAGTTGACAACATCACGATCAACCAAGTTATTACCGTCTAAAAGGAAAACAACAACAACATCGTCGTCACCACAAGGAATGAAGACAACACCATCACCAACACCAACATCATTTACTTAGTCAACACGTTTAAGGTACGTAAAATATTTTTTCCCATGCATCTACAGTAAACTTCATTTGTCATTGTTGTGGTTGTTGTTGTTTTATTTTATGGTTGATGTTTATATTCTTGTTGTTTATGTTGTTGTTGTTGTTTTTGAACTTAGATAAACAAATGAGATGCTACACAATAATATTCAAATAACTGAAAGTCAAACGAAAAGATCACAAAGAGGCGTCACAATGATGCCCCAATTCACATCTGTCCGGAACTCAACAGGTGAAAAAATTCCCATTCAGTTTGATTCGTTTTACATGGTAGTGGATAGCAAGGTCAGTATATTGATTGATGATTGGAAACAAGTTGATATTAAGATCAAAGAAAGCATATGGACTGATGTTAAGGTATTACATACTATAATTTTCATATACCGCCGATATCAATCTATAATTTCTAATACATACTTATATATTGATTTAAATGTAGTTGAATTTTGAGTTTACCGATGACTCAAATTTGAAAAAAAAGTGGATACCATATGCTGGTACTCGTTGGAGGGGATTTAAGGCACAACTCACGGTTGACTACATTAGGAAGACTAAGAGTGGTCTTGCTCATCCATGGATTCGATATAGTTTTATATCAAAGAAGCAATGGAAAAGGTTTGCAAAGATACGTCATTCTGAGGAATTTAAGGTTAATATTATTCTCAAGTAACCGATAATGTTATGCTAATGAATTATAGATACTAATCATATATTTTTTCACTATGTTCATAACAGGTTAAAAGCGAAGTCGGAATACTCAATAAGGCCAAGAACATGTACCCCACATAGATTGTCTCGTGGGGGTTATAGGAATCTTGAGAAAAAAATCATGCTTGAAAGACAATCAGAAACAGGAGATGATCGCATCCCATCTCCACCTTCAAGACATGAGAAATGGAAGAGGGCTCGATTAAGACCAGATGGAGAGTACACCTCTGAACCTTCAAGAGTAGTTGCCGAAAAAATTGTAAGATTGATTTGTGGTGCTTATGTTATTTTTTATTTAAATGCTTTGGTAACAGTATATGTAAGTTTCTCATGCTGTGTAGGATAAGTTGGTTGAGGCATCCCGTGAAGGCATATTTGTTCCGCAAGCACGACATGACATATTAGTATAAGCTATCGGAATAGATGAGCATGGTGGGTGTGTTCGTGCTTTTGGAGAAGGTGTCGGCTTGAGGTCATTCTTTGGGTCTTAAAGAAAAAGTATCGAAAACCCGGAAATTATTGCACAAAGACAAAAGATTGAAAATTTTGAGAAGCAATTAGAAGAACAACGAAGAATGTTAGACGAGGAGAAGGAAAAAGGGAGTATGATATGGAAAGGTTCCAAGAGTTGTATTCGGTATGTACTTTACTTGAGATGTTAGTGTTTTATCGGAAATGTATGATATATATTGTGCTTGTTTTTGTTTTATGTTTTAATTGAATATTATGATGTAGAGATTAAGTGAAAACTTGGAACAATGGACAAATGAAGATCATCGTAATATTGATGGTGATGATGATGATCGAACTCCTAGTAGAAGTGTTGTACGTCATGCTTCTACAAAAGGAAGTAATTGTTCAGCCCATCCCCCCTGCGGGTAACCGCAACGATTAATGGACCCTAAGCCAAATGAAATCACAATGTTATACTTAAAATTTGCGGTGATAAATGAAGCGCAACCTCTCCCGCTAGAACATTGTCCACGTTTGGGTTTATTCTATTATAATCCTGATGATGTAAGGGATTTTCTTGGTGGGTATAAGTTATTGGACATCGGGATATTGTAAGTTTGGTGCACGTAAGTATATATAGTTCAATATACATGTCATTATAGAACATTATCATTTATAGAACATCACCCCTAATTTATTCATTTTATTTAACCATTTAGGTACATTCACCATCTTTCTATAGAGTTGAATAAATCGAGTACTTACGGAATCTTGGATCCACTTTTTATTCGTTGGACTTTTAATGAACCAAAAGATATACGAGAGTATTTGATAACACGGTTAAATGAGGGAGGAAAAGAATGTTACTTAGCACCATTCTTCTGCACGTAATTATTTTTGGAATTGATATTTACGTATTCTATATTTAGTTTTGTTTTAACAAATACCATTAACCTATATATGCTCTTGTTTATTCAATGGTCATTGCCAATTGATCATCATATCATTTAGGACGAATACGATAACTTTTATGTGGTCCTTGCATGATCCACTGCAAAACAAAATGAAAGATATGATTAATTTGTAAGTGTATGCTTAATTCATTTCCTTTACCATTTTAATTAGTTTATCATGTAATATAGTTAATTCAAATTCAATGTACAGTGTTGTGAAAAGTGAATATGATGAACAATGTTAGAAGAAAGCCCAGATGGTTCTGTCAAAAAGTAAGTGACACGATTATGTTTCTTTCATTTTATTCATGTGTGGTTGTATTCATGTGATTTTTTCTTAAATTTATAGACAAGGAAATAACCCGGGAATTATGAGTGTGGTTATTATGTCATAAAACACATGCTAAACATTCTCCTTGTCGGCATTGTGATTCATGGGATAAGGTATACATGTCATAAAACGTTTACATATATTAATATATAAGTTGGCTATTGAATTATTATCATACATGTCATTGCCTCTTTCTTATATAGTTGTTTAACGACGAAACCCCATTCCCCGTTGAGGACTTCATAGATCTCCGTAAACGTTAGGCATATATCCACAATGTTCTTAAGGGTCCTGCTGATTGATGTTGTCAATGACAATTTTCTGTAGAGATTATGTGAATAAAACTTTTCTGTATTGATGACATGAATATAGTGTTTGGTGTAAATATGGTTATAATAGTTACAATACTTACAGAATGTATACCTTATCTGTTAGCTGTATTTTATGGTTATAATAGTTTCAATACTTACAAATGAACAATGTTATCTTATATGTTATGGTTAAAATGGTTACAGGTTAAAAAATGGGATGAATTTGAATTACTGAGAAATGGAATCGAACCTAGGAGCATTATATTTATCACAACGATTCGTTTTAATAACTGTTGTGATAGGGCACGATGTTTCCAGGTAATTACAACGGTTAATGGCCTGTGATTATAATTATTCATTTACAACGACTCTCTACATAACAACGCCTGCGTCAGCGTCATTATATACCTTTCCCAACCGTAGTGAATTGGTATTTACGTAGTAGTGCCGACAACAAGTGACTTTATCTAAACTGACTATTTAGAGAAGGAATAAATTACAGCAACACTTGATTAACAATCAAAGGTGTTCAGATATAATACATCACACTTTAACACTTAAGATTCTTAAGCTATACAAGAATAAGAGTTGTTAAAAGATTAACTTCTCCTGAGCTGATATAAATGGTGTGAAGTGCATGTATATTTTAGTTGTAGTTGCAATGTTATTCTCTTGATTGATCTTCTATTCTTCTGCTCCTTTTATAGCTGAAGAAACTTAACGACTACTTTCAAATGAAATCTTTTTGCACATCTTCTTTTCCAATAAAGCAGTGTTGGAACTCGTAGCCAAGAAATTACCCACTGAACACTACTAAAAAAATGCAATTTAGAGATGGAAATTAGTGAGGGAAGTAAATCCCTCACTAATTACGATGAATTTAGTGAGGGAAAACCGTGTACATGATTATTCAGGGATGTGCACAAATTAGTGAAGACATTTGTGAGATAATTATTCCGTCACAAAAAATCCCTCACAAATTCCTTCACAAATTTGATAACGGTACATTTGGTGAGGGAATTTGAGAAGAATTTTATTTCTCACTAATATTTCCCTCACAAATTCCCTCATAAACGTGTTAGATATTTTTGTGAGGGAAATATTCCCTCCCTAATATAATTTTTTATATAAAATAATTTAAGTTAAAATTTTGGATAATGACAGTGTAGCTTAAATTTTAATAAAATTATAGTAAAATATTTTTCTAAAATAAATTATCATTCTATATTAAAATAAATTTAAAATAATTTTGATATCTCTTTAAATTTTAAAACATAAATATATATAGAGTATTTTATACTATATATGAATTTTTTAGAAATAAATAAAAATTTCATAGATCAAAATTGCAAATAATTAAATTAAAGATGAATATAAAATAAATAGAAATAAAAATAAAAAATATGATTCTATCATGAATTGCTTTAGTTTCCCTCTCACTCCCACTCAATTAAATTTAACTTTTTATCAATTGGATTTTCCCTCTTTCATACACCAATTATTTTTAATAATATTTTTATACTATTTTCATTTTCCCTCACAATTTGTCCATCGTATTCTCTCTCTTCAATCCCTGTAACCCTCTTTTTCTCCTCAACCCTTGTAACCCTCGTTTTCTTCTCTCTCTCTCTCTCTCTTAGCGTAACACCGCCACCGCCAAGAACACCCAGGACCATAAGCTTCTAATTCCGATTTCGTTTTCTCTCTCATTCAGAAAGCTTCCACAACTCGGAGAAGTAACACTCCTGCAGTTTCAAGGTAACACTCCTGTAATTTCCAATCTTTCTTCTATAACTTATTTCAAAGATACAATTTTCTAACCTGATTTCTTCCCAATTTCAATTTCCTGTTTTCTTTCCATTATTCTTGTTATGCTTGAACAAAGATATACTCTTGTATAGTGGTAGTAGATATTACCAGAAACAAAGACTTGTTATGCTTGATATATAGTAGTATAAATGTAGAATATTCTCTAAAAATTAAATATTTGTCTTAACATTTTTTTCCTATTTCCTTTTCACAATGTAAAATAAGAAATAAAAAATCCGTAAAATCTAATTAGTGGATGTGGAGATCTTTGAACAATGGTGTTTCTTAGTATAATATTCCTTCCAAATGGCAAGTAGATGCATGTTTATGTTTATTTACCCATAATATCTTTCATGCTCTGTATCGCTTGAAACTGGGTTTATTGGTCGGTTCATTTCCTTGGTTGCGGCTTGTGTATTAACTTGTTGTTCATATTGTTGGTTAAGTTGTTTCTTTCGCTGGTTTTCTAGTTCTGTTGGACGGGGTTGGGGTGGTGGTAGTCTGCTCAAGGCGAAATAGTATTAGTGAGTAGGTTGGAATGGAGTCACTTTGCTTCGGTGGTGATAGTTGGTTCGGATGATATTTGGTTGGCCGGTTTTGCCTATTTGTGTTTCTGGTGGTGCGCACTTAGACACTCATCAGTTCCCCTTGGGTTGTCTTGTGTCTCAAATTATTTGTATGGTTAATTGCATTCGGCGGTTGCAGCGGTTTGAATTCTATTGTTAGTTAGCCACAAGTAGTAATAGCAGGATGTCAAAGTCTGGATTTCAGAATTTGCCGCGGTAGGAATTAGCTCAATATTTTGTTTCGCATATTTCGTTCAGGCGTGCGTTTGATGGATTAGTTATTTCTCAGTGTAGTAAGAGTTAATTAAGTTGGTGGCTTTCATTTAATCAGAATTCTGATGTGCGTTTGGTTGTAGCAGCTGTTGGTCTCGGGGTTGTATTGTAGTGGTTATTTTTCTTATGTTTTGGGGTTGGAATGTGGGAGCTAATATGATCATTGCAGAGGAAGCTTGTTTAATTTGTATAGGTATGGTGTCTTAGTTTGTATTGGGGATGTGTATGGAGTGTTTTGGGAGCTGCTTAGTATTTTGGTGTTCTAAATGTGTTGTTCCTGTGCAGAAACAAACTGGTTATATCATTTTGTGGCATTTCTTATGCCATCTTAGTTAATATAGTTTCTCAGTCTTTAAAAAAAATATCTTTCATGTTCTATGTGCTGACCTTTTGCCCTTTTATGAGATCATATTTTTCTGTTCCTATTTACACATTGTTTGCTTCTATACACACTGTTCCTATTTTTATGTTCCTATTTACACATTGTTAAGGCAATTGTGGATGCTTTCGGCTGATGCAGAATTATAACCTGCAGTTACATTACCTAAGTGAAAGAAAAGATGTGTGAGAGAGAAAGAGAGAGATAGAGAGAGAGAAAGGAATTAAATAAGTTAATGTAATATTAAATCATATGATATGTAAGGTGTTTGATGCCTCTGCTTGCCAGATTAATTGTACTCTTCAATTTTGTCAAAGTAGATTCTATAGTATTCCTGTCCAACTTTATCAATGCCTTTTTATTTTATTTTTATATAATAAAAATGAATGTGTATTTCACTTTCCATTATTCTTCTCAGTTTCTTTTTTTCCTTTATTGATATGCACTATAGTATAGTTTTTGCGTTTAATTAATTTTAGTTTCATATTTTCTATACTACTTTTGAGTCATTAGGTTAAAAAAATTTAGAAGCATTCTGCAGATAGATTGATCTTTTCATGTGTACATTGAAGAAAAATGATTCTGCAAATTTTTGGACAGTAGTTGTAGCTGTGATGAGTGAGTATACTTGTAATACCCCGTAAAATTCTGAACGCTTTGAATAATATTATTATGATCAACTGGGTTCCGGTGTACTCTGATCAATTAGTGGATAAAATAATTAAAGTAAACTGACGAACTCGGACGGATTAGATTAATATTATTTAACTTGGAATTTTATTAATTGGTGCAATTGACATAATTTGGACAATTAGTAGTATTACCAATTAATGTTTCTCTATATCTTTTTCCTTTTCCATTATTTGAAATATAGTAACTTTGGAGAGAGAAATTGAAGAGAAGGAAAAAGGAAGGAAAAGAAGAGAAATTCCTCAAGAGCTTGAATCATCAACCTATCTCCAATCTTTTCATCTCAGCTTCATCATCCTCATCTTGTAATCCAGGTGGGTTCTAGTTAGACACTTTAGTGTAGAGTTTTATTGAGTTTAGAGTTAGTTTTGATATTGTGAGAAATGAGTAATTTTGCAATAGAATCATAATCTAACTACTGAAACTTGATATTTGACTGTGTGGTATACTGGTTATTATGTTTATAACATGTTTTGGTGTAATTTTGATTGGAAAAATGGAATTTTGGGGTTGAATTTGAGAAACCCGCAGCAGAACTTTTCTGCAGGAAAATTCTGGTTTCCCATTGCCCATACGCGTATCACTTAAGGCAATACGCGTATTGGTTAAGGAAATACGTGTATGGAAATGAAGAAATGTGGGCAATACGCGTATGGAATTCCATTTTCTCAGCCATCTGCTCATTTGCGTATTGGTAAGCGTAAGGTTTTGGGCAATACGTGTATGAGGTAAGGCAATACGCGTATTGGAGTTTTAAATGGAATTTTGAAGGGAAATCAGCCTCTGCCCATACGCGTATCACTTTGGACAATAAGTGTATGGCTGGGCGAGCCAGCTGGGCAGTACGCGTATGGCAGAAGGCAATACGCGTACGGCCAGTGAGGGTGCAGAATTGTGTTTTTGCGATACCATTTCTTGTTATTTCCATAACTTGTGTTCCTATTATCCGTTTTGAACATTCTTGGTATCGTTGGAAAGTTAATAAAATGTACTTCCTTATTAAAATGGTTTTAAGATTGTTGGCCAATTTAATTATGTCGGGAAATTGGAATAGTGTCTTTTTGTCGACTTTTACCGTTTAATGGTATGTAATTGTTGTTGAATATGCATGTTAAAATATGAAACAGGTATTGCGAGAAAACCTTAGCACAATAGAATGACTTAGAGAATCGTGCGGCAATGCTTACATTGATACTAGAAGAGTATCCTTGTTGAGTAGTTGTTAGCGGAGGATCGTATTCCTCCGGTTTGTTGCGTGTGTGTCTCAATAAATACCGTGACCCGTGCTGAAGTGCTCCTGGTGTGGGCTGGGCGGGGAGAAGTATTTATTAAGTAAGTAACCGTGACCCGTGTTGAAGTGCTCCTTGTGTGGGCTGGGCGGGGAGAAGTTATTTAGTGGTTGGTACCGTGACCCGTTGTATTTGCCTTGTGTGGGTTGGCCGGGGAGAAGTACCAACTGTAGATAACCATGACCCGTGCTGAAGTGCTCCCTGTGTGGGCTGGGCGGCGAGAAGTTATCTACGTTAAGAATCCGTGACCCGTGTTGTATTTTCCTCGTATGGCTGGCCGGGGAGAAGATTCTTAACTTGTTTGTCGTTTTGTGTTTTGCACGATTGTTTCTCTAGTCAGAATTTTTGAACTCAAAGTCTAGTTCCTTTTCCCCCGACTTGAGTTAGGTTTTGGTTAGAACCTTGTAAAGCTGAGAGAATCCATAAGATAGAGAGCTCACTAAGATTTAATGTATCTCACCCCACTGTTGTTGTTTACATCACAGGTTCTGCAGGTTCGGCGAAGGGTAAGGATAAGGTTGTTGGACTTTCCTTACGGATCGTAGCTTTTTGTGGCAAGGCTTCTGTTGTGAAGATTTTTGAGATCATTATTTGATCTAGTTCTTAGTATTTGTCTTTGGAACATCTTGTAGATATACTATACTGGAATTATTTTGTATTTAGGTTTTTTTGGGCATGTATATGTATAATGTGTTTACTAGGAACTTATTGTGTATTTCAGTACCAAGCGTGGAATTCATGTATACTATATGCTTTGATGTATGTATTTGTGTATGGGCGTTACAGTTGGTATCAGAGCAGGTCGTATCCTCGACCTAGCCATGAAATAGAATAAGTTTTTCTTTCCGTTTCATATGCGTGGTGTCGCCTTTGGTCTTTTGTGTTATATTTATGGTATTGAGCCTAATCAACTTAATCCTATCTGTATGACATCCAGGAACATGGCTTATAGGCGCAGAAACAACCGTGGTAGGCCGCAAACTACTCCAGCTGGGACGAATCCGCCGATCGGCGATGGGAATGCTCCTCTGTATCAGTTTATGCAACAGATGCAGCAACAACAGAATCAGTTTATGCAGCAAATGGTTCAACAATTCAATTAGGGTCTGCAACCTCAGGTGGTTATTCCATAAGCGGTAGGTGGGATTTTCTGGGATTTCTCCCGCATGAATCCTTCGGAATTTCATGGCGGATTAGATCCTGTAATGGCTCATGAATGGATTTCAGGTATGGAAAGGATTTTCTTGATAGTGCCTTGTACCGAGGAGAATAAAGTGGTTTTTGCTTCGCATTCCTTGAAGGGTCCTGCCATGAGGTGGTGGGAGAGTGTGTCAGCTCTTATGACTATTCAGGGTGTGCCCAAGGTCTGGGAACAATTCAAGGTAACTATTATGGAGAAATATTTTCCTAGCTCCTTGCGGACTTAGAAAGAGTTTGAATTTCAACAGTTAAGACAGGGTAATATGTCTGTGGCAAGTTATGCTGAAAATTTTGAGGATATGGCTGCTTATTCTAGTCAGGCAATGTATGCTCCGGATGAACGGTGGAAAATAGATCAGTTTCTTTTTGGACTAAAAGCGAAAATCTCTCATAGTGTATCTCAGAGGGAATTCACTACATATGCAGAAGTTCTGAGACAGTGTTATGTGGCGGAGCATAGCTTGAAGAAAGTGCAAGCGGAAAGTATTGCAAGTAGGGTTAATCAAGGTGATCATGGAAGAGCAAGTCAACCGTTTGGACCAAGATCACAAGCTTTCAAAGGAAAGCAAGTTTCTAGACCTAATGTTATTCCTCTGTGTAAAGTGTGCAACAAACGTCATTTTGGGAAGTGTACCGACGGGAATTTTAGGTGCTATAATTGTAATGGTTTGGGTCATGTGGCTAGAGATTGTACTCAGAATAAAATCCAAGGGCAAGGACGGAATATCGGGAGGGTGTATACCTTAGAAGCAAGGAAGACAAAGAATGATAACTCCTTGATTGCGGGTACGTGTTTCGTAAATGGACATCCATGTTTTGTTTTATTTGATTGTGGGGCAACACATTCTTTTATGTCAACGCGGTGTGTGAAACGACTTGGGTTGCAAGCTGTTCCTTTGTTTCCTCCTATGGTGGTCACTACCGCCATGGATGAAATGGTTGAGACACCGTTGATGTGTGAAAATTGTGTTTTATCTGTGAATGATAGAGTTCTCCAGATTGACCTTATCTGTTTACCGCTTAAGAAAGTTGACGTCGTTTTGGGGATGGATTGGATTTCTACTAATTCGGAGTTTATTGGGTGTGAGGAAAAGCTAATCATTATTCCATCCGATATGGCTACTCCAAGGGATGTGTTAACCACTATTTTGGAAGGTACGGTTGGAATGATTAATTTCTTGTTTGAAAAGGAGAATTTTATTCTTTTGGTTCTTACTAAGGAGGAGAGTAGCAACCTTCAAGTTTTGAGTATTCCGGTAGTTTGTGAGTTTCCTGAAGTTTTTCCCGAGGATGTCACTTCTCTTCCTCCGGAGAGGGAAGTGGAATTCTCTATTGACCTGATACCAGGAACGACTCCAATATCCGTTTCTCCGTATCGGATGGCACCACTTGAATTAAGAGAACTAAAGGATCAATTGGAAGAATTGATGGCTAAGAATTTTGCTCGACCAAGTGTTTCGGCCTGGGGAGCTCCAGTGTTATTTGTAAAGAAAAAGGATGGTGGAATGCGGTTGTGTATTGATTACGTCAGTTGAATAAGGTCACCATCAAGAATAAATACCCATTACCAAGGATAGACGATCTGTTAGATCAATTGAAAGGAGCCTGTGTGTTCTCGAAGATTGATTTACGGTCGGGTTATCATCAGATTAGGGTGAAGAGTTCAGATGTACCAAAGACCGCGTTTAGAACCCGTTATGGTCATTATAAATTTTTGGTGATACCTTTCGGTGTGACGAATGCTCCGGCAGTTTTCATGGATTATATGAATCGGATATTTCAACCTTACCTGGACCAATTTGTGGTGATTTTCATTGATGACATTCTTATTTATTCTCGTGATCCTCAAGAGCACGGAGAACACCTAAGAATCATTTTATCCATCTTACAAGAGAGGCAATTTTTTGCTAAGTTAAGTAAGTGTGAGTTTTGGATGTCTGAGGTTAATTTTCTTGGTCATGTCATATCTCTAGGAGGTGTAGCGGTCGATCCATCAAAAGTTGAAGCAGTGATTAATTAGGAGAGACCGAAGAATGCTTCTGAAGTTAGAAGTTTCTTGGGATTGGCAGGGTATTACAGAAGGTTTATCAAGGGTTTTTCGCAACTGGCTTTACCAATGACGAGACTTACTCGAAAGGATTGTTCGTACGAGTGGGATTCGACTTGTGAAAGAAGTTTTATGAGTTTGAAGGGAAGATTGATGACCGCTCCTGTTTTGGTCATTCTGGATCCTAGCAAGTCGTATGAAGTATATTGTGATGCATCGAAGATGGGATTAGGAGGTGTGTTAATGCAAGATGGACATGTTGTGGTTTATGCTTCTCGACAGTTGAAAGTCCATGAAGAGAATTATCCAACGCATGATTTAGAATTGGCGGCAGTTGTATTTACTCTGAAAGTGTGTCATCACTATTTGTATGGTGTACGTTTTGAGATGTTTAGCGACCACAAGAGATTAAAGTACCTCTTTGATCAGAAGGAGCAGAACATGCGTCAAAGGAGGTTGATGGAGTATTTGAAGGATAATGACTTGGAGCTAAAATACCATCCGAGTAAAGCTAATAAAGTGGCGGATGCATTGAGTAGGAAGGTGTTGCATAATGCCGAGTTGATGATGCTAGAGTATACTTTATTAGAAAAAATTCGAGATCTAAATCTTCAATTTGTTTGGACTCCTAATGGTGTAATGATGGGAAATTTGAATATCAATTCAACTATTAGGGAAGAAATCCAACAAGAGCAAGGGTTAGATGAGCAGTTACAAGAAGTGTTAGTACAACCGGGTTTTGCGCGAGCTACCGATGGAATTATTTTGTTTAACCAAAGGATTTGTGTTTTGGATAGGACGGAGTTAAAAAGGAGGATTTTGGAAGAAGCGCATAAGGGTGCTTTTACTATACATCCGGGGTCTTCAAAGATGTATCAAGATTTAAAGAGGGACTATTTATGGTCCGGGATGAAAAAGGATATTGCGGTGTATGTGTCAGAATGTGCGGTGTACCAACAAGTAAAGATTGAGCACCAAAGACCGGGTGGCTTGTTGCAACCTTTAGAAAATTCGGTATGGAAATGGAATATTATTTCTATGGACTTCGCCGTTGAACTACCCCGTACTCAGGGTGGTTATGATTCGATTTGGGTAATTGTGGATCGGTTAACAAAATCCGCGCATTTCTTAGCTGTGAAGACTACCTACAAGGGGAGTCATCTCGCAAAGTTGTTCATTTCAGAGATAGTGAGATTGCATGGTATTTCCACTAGTATCATTTCAGATAGAGATCCAAAGTTTACTTCCAGATTTTGGAAAGCTTTTCAACAAGCTATGGGAACGAAGTTGTGTTTGAGTACGTCGAATCATCCGCAAACAGATGGTTAGACTGAACGGGCAATACAAACCATGGAGGATATGTTGAGAGCTTGCGTACTCGAAAGTGGAGGAAATTGGATATAACTTTTTCCGTTGATCAAGTTCTCTTATAATAATAGTTATCATGCGAGTATTGGTATGTCACCTTATTAGGCATTATATGGAAGGAAGTGTAGGACACCTTTGTGTTGGGCAGAAGTTGGTGAAGATAGGATGTTGGGACCCGAGATTATTCACGAAACTACAGAGAAGATTAGGATGATCCGTGATAAGGTCAAACAAGAACAAGATCGTCTGAAAAGTTATGCGGATAACTTTAGAAGACCTATAGAATTTGAAGAAGGCGATCACATGTTTTTGAAACTTACTCCGAGATTGCGGTTGAAATGACCGTTTCGGTCGCGAAAACTAAGTCCGAGATACGTAGGACCGTATCAGATTTTGGAAAGAATTGGTGAAGTAGCTTACAGATTGGCCTTATCGCCTTATCTATCATAGATGCACGATGTATTTCATGTGTCTCAGCTTCGAAAATTTGTCCCAGATCCTCTTCAGCCAATTTTACCAGATACGATTGAGATAGAAGCAAATTTAACGTTTGAGCCTCAACCAAGTCATATCACAGAAAGAGAAACTAAGGTGTTAAGGAACCAAGACATTCATCTTGTGAAGGTGCAATGGGATGTGACGCTTCCGGGCGATGCAACTTAGGAACTAGAATCGGAGATGCTGGATGCTTACCCTCATCTATTCAGGTAATCTTTTGAATTCGAGGACGAATTTCTATTTAAGGGGGGGGGGGGAGGATGTAATACCCCGTAAAATTTTGAACGCTTTGAATAATATTATTACGATCAACTGGGTTCCGGTGTACTCTAATCAATTAGTGGATAAAATAATTAGAGTAAACAGACAAACTCGTACGGATTAGATTAATATTATTTAACTTGGAATTTTATTAATTGGTGCAATTGAGATAATTTGGACAATTAGTAGTATTACCAATTAATGTTTCGCTATATCTTTTTCATTTTCCATTATTTGAAATATAGTAACTTTGGAGAGAGAAATTGAAGAGAAGGAAAAAGGAAGTAAAAGGAAGGAAAAGGAAGGAAAAGAAGGGAAATTCCTCAAGAGCTTGAAACATCAACCTATCTCCAATCTTTTCATCTCAGCTTCATCATCCTCATCTTGTAATCCAGGTGGGTTCTAGTTAGGCACTTTAGTGTAGAGTTTTACTGAGTTTAGAGTTAGTTTTGATATTGTGAGAAATGACTAATTTTGCAATAGAATCATAATCTAACTGCTGAAATTTGATATTTGACTGTGTGGTATACTGGTTATTATGTTTATAACATGTTTTGGTGTAATTTTGATTGGAAAAATGGAATTTTGGGGTTGAATTTGAGAAACCCGTAGCAGAACTTTTCTGCAGGAAAATTCTGGTTTCCCACTGCCCATACGCGTATCACTCAAGGCAATACGCGTATTGGTTAAGGCAATACGCATATGGCAATGAAGAAATGTGGCCAATACGCATATGGAGTTCCATTTTCTCGGCCATCTGCTCATTTGCGTATTGGTACGCGTAAGGATTTGGGCAATACGCGTATGAGGTAAGGCAATACGCGTATTGGAATTTTAAATGGAATTTTGATGGGAAATCAGCCTCTGTCCACACGCGTATCACTTTGGGCAATGCGCGTATGGCTGGGCGAGCCAGCTGGGCAGTACGCGTATGGCAGAAGGCAATACGCGTACGGCCAGTGATGGTGCAGAATTGTGTTTTTCGCGATACCATTTCTTGTTATTTCCATAACTTGTGTTCCGATTATCCGTTTTGAACATTCTTGGTATCGTTGGAAAGCTAATAAAATGTAATTCCTTATTAAAATGGTTTTGAGATTGTTGGCCGATTTAATTATGTCGGGAAATTGGAATAGTGTCTTTTTGTCGACTTTTACCGTTTAATGGTACGTAATTGTTGTTGAATATGCATGTTAAAATATGAAATAGGTAGAGCGAGGAAACCTTAGCACAATAGAATGACTTAGAGAATCGTGCGGAAATGCTTACATTGATACTAGAAAAGTATCCTTGTTGAGTAGTTGTTAGCGGAGGATCGTATTCCTTCGGTTTGTTGCGTGTGTGTCTTAATAAATACCGTGACCCATGCTGAAGTGCTCCTGGTGTGAGCTGGGCGGCGAGAAGTATTTATTAAGTAAGTAACCGTGACCCGTGCTGAAGTGCTCCTTGTGTGGGCTGGGCTGGGAGAAGTTACTTAGTGGTTGGTACCGTGACCCGTGTTGTATTTGCCTTGTGTGGGCTGGCCGGGGAGAAGTACCAACTGTAGATAATTGTGACTCGTGCTGAAGTGCTCCTTGTGTGGGCTGGGCGGGGAGAAGTTATCTACATTAAGAATCCATGACCCGCGTTGTATTTGCCTCGTATGGCTGGCCGGGGAGAAGATTCTTAACTTGTTTGTCGTTTTGTGTTTTGCACGATTGTTTCTCTAGTCAGAATGTTTGAACTCAAAGTCTAGTTCCTTTTCCTCCGACTTGAGTTAGGTTTTGGTTAGATCCTTGTAAAGCCGAGAGAATCCATAAGATAGAGAGCTCACTGAGATTTGATGTATCTCACCCCACTGTTGTTGTTTACATCACAGGTTCTGCAGGTTCGGCGAAGGGTATGGACAAGGTTGTTTGACTTTCCTTACGGATCGTAGCTTTTTGTGGCAAGGCTTCCGTTGTGAAGATTTTTGAGATCATTATTTGATCTAGTTCTTAGTATTTGTCTTTGGAACATCTTGTAGATATACTATGCCAGAGTTTTTTTGTATTTAGGCTTTTTGGGCATGTATATGTATAATGTGTTTACTAGGAACTTATTGTATATTTCAGTACCAAACGTGGAATTCATGTATAATATATGCTTTGATGTATGTATTTGCATATGAGCGTTACAATACCCAAATGGGAAAGTTTGGTGTGTGACATAATAGGAGTATAATAAAATGATGAAATACTATTTTAGTAGTAAATGAGTAACTTGTTCTTATGCAATACTAAATAAGCCACACATAATGATAGACCAGAAAGATTTATTGAGTAGTCTCTTAATTTGGTGGCTCATTATTTTCCTTAAAAATAATAAGTGAAATTAGTTATTTGGTTCATTAATATACCTTGGTTTTCTTAATAATAATTCATTAGAATTATGTTAAACTCAATGTTAATTTAAACTGAAAACTAAATAAAAAAATCATAAAATAAAATATTATTAAATATATTTAAATGTTATTTTCATGAAAAGTGTTATGTTCGGTTCGAACAACCAAATATATATTTTAGTTAATTTATATTTTATTGGTATTAAATATATAATTTTAATCTATTATTAAATGATTTTTAGTTTGTTTAATATTAATTATTAGTTTAACTTTAATTTTTTTGTTTCATACATAATAGATCTTTGGTATTATATAGTATTACATGGTGGTTGTATCAGCAAAAACTATGCCTTATTTGGGACTGTTGCAACGTGACACTGATATAATTCAAAATATAACAAAGTTAGTTGCTTTCATTATTAATTATTATAGATTATAATACTAAATGTAAATTAATTAGTGTTATCATGAAGGTTTTTACTTGACCTACCTTATCACAGCCTGGAATTTAAAGGACATTATTGGAATTAATCCAATCAAATATAATTATTTTTAAGAATATGTTTAACGTGTGCATGCTATATATGTTAAATATGCTATTTTATAATTCATGTTATTTCATAAATTGATTCAAGTACTAATTGAACTTTTGAACTATGTAGGCAATAAAGTCATTTTTTTGAAGAAACTCTTGAAGTAATTCCCAATTCTATATTGGATTCGAGTGTTTCTAAAGGAAGGTATGTTGGATAGTTTCATGCATAGTTGTTAGATTTTTTACAATTTGGAGCAATGTGATTGCAAAATAAATTTCTCTATTCATCTTATGATATGATATATTATTGCTTGTTTAGTGATGTTACATTTTGTCCATTTGAACCTTATCATATATATATATATATATATATATATATATATATATATATATATCCTTTTGTATCTTGGATAAAAAAATTCCTTCCACACCTTATAATTTCTAGTTTATTTCTATCGTTTGATGTTAAATTTTGAAGTGTTACATGACCCATGATAAATTCTTCATTGTGTAATTAATCTTCAGAAATGGAAGTACCTGAAAACAGAAAGTGGATGAATAATAGAGTTGATTATCACAAGAATATCACTGCAGAATTTAATAATGGAGTTCACAAGTTTATTATGTTTGCTTTGACACAAGATAAAAATAACATTGGTGGAGGGAATATTAGATGTCCGTGTAAGAATTGAAAGTGGTTGAAATTTGGAAATCCAGAAGAAGTAAAGGAACATCTATGCAGGAGGGGATTTATGAGTGATTATTATTATTGGACATACCATGGTGAGGCGATTCCCCCAATTCCCCCAGTGGTTGTTAGTCAGTCATATTATGGAAGTAGATGTCGGAGGGAAATGTTTGATAATTATGAGCAGTTAGTAATGGATGCCGCATGATCAGAAATTGGAAACTATGTAGAGCAAGAAGGTCAAGACGAAGAAGATATAATGGAAGAATGTGCTAATGAAGAAGCACAAAAGTGCTTTGAAATGTTGAAAGCCGCACGATCACCTTTATGGAATGGTTATGATAGATATTTTGTGTTGTCAGCTTCTTTAACAGCATTAAGTTTGAAAGCAAACTATGGGTTGTCTGAAGGCTGTTTCAATGGATGGATGGAGTTTATGGGAAATGCTTTGCCAAAGAGTAACTGTATGCCTAAAAGTTTTTACCAAGCAAGGAAATCGATTGCTGAACTAGGGTTGGCGAGTTTAAAAATGGAATGTTGTGTGAAAGGATATATGTTGTATTATAAGGAGAATGACATGCTCCAAGAGTGTAAAATATGTAGAGAGAAGCGATATAGGCATGTTAGAAGACGGGGACATGATAAATTAGTTCCACGGAAACATATGTGGTACTTCCCACTTGTTCCGCGACTACAACGCTTGTATTCCTCACTACAAACAGCTCGCGAAATGAGATGGCATCGTGAGAATCCAAGGGAGAATGGTTCATTGTCTCATCCGTCAGATGCGGAAGCTTGGAAACACTTTGATGAAACATGGCATGACTTTGCTCAAGATCCTCGAAATATTAGATTAGGTTTGTGTTCAGATGGCTTTGTTCCATTTGACAAAACAGGCAAGCTTTATTCTTGTTGGCCCGCGATTCTTACTCCATATAATTTGCCACCCTGGATGATCATGAGAAGGGAGTTTATGTTCTTGACCATTATATTCCTGGCCCATCCAACCCAAAGAGGAACATTGACGTGTATTTACGCCCTTTGATAGATGAATTGAAAATGTTATGGGACGAAGGAGTTATGACTTATGATGTTTCCTTAAAGCAAAATTTTTTGATGAAAGCCGCAGTAATGTGGACTATTAACGACTCTCCAGCCTATGGGATGTTAAGTGGTTGGATGACAATGGGAAAACTAGCTTGCCCGATTTGCATGACGAATTCTAAGGCATTCACCCTTGAATCTAGTAAAAAAACCTCATGGTTTGATTGTCATCGACAATTCTTACCACAAAATCACCTGTATAGAAGGAATAAGATAGCATTTACAAAACGTAGAGTTGAGACGTCAATTCCTTCGTAAAGGTTGAGTGGTCCTGAGGTGTGGGAAAGAGTTAGAAAATTGCCTAGTGTGGAAGAATCTAAAGAACATAAACCACCAGGCTATGGGGTAGATCATCATTGGACAAAACGAGGTATATTTTGGGAACTTCCATATTGGAAAACTCATCTTCTCCCACACAATCTTGATGTAATGCACATTGAGAGAAATGTGTTTCTTAATATTTTATTCACTGTAATGGACACCAAAGGTAAGACAAAAGATACTATCAACTCAAGGAGGGACTTGAAAAAACACTGCAAGCGTAGGGGACTTGAGCTTCAACCTGTTAGGAATGGTAACTTTGTAAAACCAAAGGCACAATATACATTAACCAAACAACAACGAGTAGCTGTATGTGAATGGGTTAAAAACCTTAAGCTTCCAAATGGTTATGTTTCTAATTTAAGTAGATGTGTTGACTTGAAGGAAGCAAAGTTGTTTGGCATGAAGAGTCATGATTGCCATGTATTCATGCAACGTTTGCTACCATTAGCCTTCAAAGGCTTACCCAAACCTATTTTGAATACACTGACTGAATTCAGCCAATTTTTCCGAGAAATTACGTCATCTTTGTTGAGAAAGGATAAATTGCGTAATTTAGAGGAAAACATTCCAATCATAATGTGCAAATTAGAACAAATATTTCCTCCAAGCTTTTTTTACTCAATGGAGCATCTTCCTATTCATTTAGCTTATGAAGCAAGAGTTGGCGGTCCTGTGCAATATAGATGGATGTATCCATTTGAAAGGTTAATTATTCAACATTATTATAATTTCTTGGTTAATTTCCTTATTTTTCTTCATTTCTCTAAGTATAATCTGGATTTGATCAATAGGTTCATCCAAACTTTAAAACAAATGGTAACAAATCCGGCTCATGTGGAAGGTTCGATTTGTAAAGCATATTTATTAGAGGAGATGTCCACATTTGCATCCTATTATTATCTACCCGATGTTCCATCAAGGAGAACAAGAGTGCCAAGAAATGATGATGGGGGAGAGGATTTTTCAATGAGTCCTCCAATGTCAATCTTTAATTACACGGGCCGTCCATTTGAAAAATGTACCACTTCTACCTTGGATGATAGGGAAATGAAAGCTGCACACTTGTATATTCTCTTAAATTGTCCTGAAGTGGTACCTTACCTGAAGTAAGTATTTCCAAGTTGAAAGTTTCACACATGTATTTTTTATGAAGTCAAGTTTAATGAGTATCACATTTATGTAGTATGCACTCTGATTTGTTACGAGAGTTAGATCCTGAGTTGAATGAACTAGATTTGGACAAGCAAATTTCAGCATCATTTCCAACATGGTTTAAAACATATGTACGTGAATATTTATAGTTTAAGATTAGAGTATCCAATTTTTTGGGTTGAATTAATAATATTGTCTAATGTAGGTGCTTGATTCAAGGAACAAGATAGATGATGTGCTTTTAAGGAGTCTGGCATGGGGCCCTATTAGAGAAGTTGTTAAGTGGTCTGGGTATGTTATTAATGGCTACAAGTTTGTGACAAAATCTCGAAATGAAGGGATGAGTACAACCAATCACAAGGTTTGTGTTCGGGGAGGGAAATTTGATTCTTTGGAAAATGATTACTATGGAGTTTTGATTGACATTGTCGAACTAGAATACACTTGTCAGCCAACAAAGAAGGTGGTTTTATTTCAATGTGATTGGTTTGATCCTAGTTCTCAAGGGACAAAGATGGATAACTATGGCAATGTTGAGATAAAAAAATCAAGGAAATATCAAAATTATGATCCTTTTATTTTATCCCAACAAGCTGATCAAGTTTACTTTACATCCTTTCCTGAAGGGCAACAAGGTTGGCTAGGTGTCATAAAAACCAAGGCACGTAGTACCATTCAATCTATGGAAAAAATAAACATCAAACAACTGATGCATATCAAGATGATGGTGTGTATCAAATACCTATTGTTGTTTCAAATGATGATTTTCATCAGTGCCATGCTGAGATTAATGGTATTGGAGAAGAGCTGCCAATCTATTTGGTGAAACAACTTGAATCCAAACAAGTAGAAAGGAGGGAGAAGGACGAGAATGAGGATGATGACGAGGAGGAGGAAGAGGAAGAAGAGGAGGAGGATGAATAAGAGGAAGAGGAGGAGGGGGAAGAAAAGGAGGAGGAGGAGGAGAAGGAGGAGGGGGAGGAAGATGAATGGGATGAGGACGACAATTATGATTATGATGGTATTATGCATTATTGATTCATGGAAAACATTATTTTTTTGGCTTGTTTAAGAATAAAATAATTTAATATTTTTGTTATTCTTAGGCATATTTATGGAAATTATTGTTTGTTTGTGTGTATATTTTTTATTATATTTTATTTCTTTATGTACATTGATCAATTTGATGTTTTTATTTTTGTCTATAGATGGAGGACAATGAAAAAATGAATGGTGGAGGAAGAGGTATTGGTAGAGGTATCGGTAGAGGTAAGAGAGGTAGGGCTACCGCTACTTTGTCACAATCTACTGTTAGGCAACCTACAAATCATTCCACATCTCATAAAGTTACAAATACCCAACTTCCCGCTTCTACTCATTTCCCTCATGTTTCAACTGAAAGAGGTAGGGGTACCACTACTTTATCGCCATCTATTAATGGCCAGCCTACAAATTCTTCCATATCTCATAGAGCCACACATTCTCAATTTCAACACTCCACTCCTAGCCTTAATGTTTCATCTAAAAGAGGTAGGGGTACCACTACTTTGTCACCATCTATTGTTGGACAACCTACAAATTCTTCCACATCTCATAGAGCCACACATTCTCAATTTCAACACCCCACTCCTAGTCCTCATATTTCCTCCTCGGTTAGTCCACCTATTTCTTCTACGCCTAGCTTGTCACATGTCCCAACAGCTGATGCATCCGGTGATGATCCACATGTCTCATCATCCCATGTTGATTCACCTCCACAAATTGGAAGTAAGGACCCCGCTGATGGAAGGATTTGGATTCGTCCAGGTCTAGAAAAAACGTAAGTTTTAATAACTTTCTTTAACTTATAAATAAATCATGATTTTATCTTATAATTTCTTTAAATTTTTTATAGATTTGACCCTCCAATTCAGCCTACGCGTGAGATTGAAAAAATCATCAAACATAAGTTTATGGTGTCTTGGGCAAACTATGGAGAGATGAAGGGCAAGGAAGAATATAAAGCAGTGAACGAATTGTGGCTTGGAGAGTTTGAGGTATGAAAGTATAGGGATGAGTTAAACATAATATATTTAGAGTAATTCACTTTTTTGCTTCATATATATATATATATATATATATATATATATATATATATATATATATATATATATATATATATATATATGAATGTTCTGACATATATACAACTATACTGTTTTATGTTGCTATACTATTTGAAAATATTTATGGTGCTATATTGTTTTAAAATATATATTTGTAGAATCAAAATTTGTAGAATCAAATTATATATATGAATGTTTAGACATATATATTGCTATACTGTTTTATGTTGCTACAAATAGATATAAGCATATATATATATATTATTACTCTGTTGATATCTACTCCTTTTTCCACGTAAGAAAGGGTTGACAGTTGATTAATAATTAAGGTGTGAGTGATGCATCTGTATTGAATGGAGAAGATGTGAGTGATTATAAATTAAGGTGGTCATATATATTTTGTTTCAGTCTAGGGTGTGATAAGTGTAATTGTTGTCATCTAAACTATGAAAAGTTTTGTAGTCCTTAATTTACTTATCTCATATACTATTTTAAAGTATATATGTTGCTATACTGTTTTAAAATATATATTTGTAGAATCAAAATTTGTAGAATCAAAATTATGTAAAATTAAAATAATGTCGCAGCCACACATTCCCTGGAACTTTATGTTGCTATACTGTTTTACTAGTGCAAGCTCATGATTCAATCCTTTATGCTGATATACTTTATGTTGATTCAATCCTTTATACTGCTATACTTTATGCTTATAACCACCCTTGAATTTGGATATTGTGAGTCTTCAATTTTATGTTGCTATACTGTTTTATTAGTGCAATTATCAACATACTAGTGCTATACTGTCTTAAATTTGGATATTGTTTTACTAGTGCTATAGTGTCTTAAATTTATTTAGTATGGATAGTAATTGTATTTAGAATCCATTTGAAGTATAGATTCTGTATTGAATCCATTTGTATATAGAATCCATTTGAAGTCTAATATAATATTTTTTTCTATAAACTTATATTATCTATATTGTAGAGAAAGTACAAGTGGCTACCTGAACATGAGAAAGAAATTAAGAAGATATTTGATCATAAAGCCTCAGATGCATACTAAAACACAATGGATAGGGTGCGAAAGAAGATTGATCCAGGTGATTGGATTCCTATTGAAATGCGCAAGATATTAGAAGAAAAATGGAATGATGATAAGTTGAAAAGAAAGTCAGAAATTAACTGTCACAATAGAAGATCTTCGGATGGTCCACTACATGCTGGAGGATCAATTCCCACAACTGAGCACTATAAGAGATTAGTAAGAAATTTAATTTCTTTTGTTATGTTAAATATTTTTATTTTAATTATCATTGATTTATATTTTTTTCTTTATAGAAAAAATCCTCAGATACGAACCCAACTTGTTGGGAGTTATTTCAAAAGACACACCGAGTAAAAGGTAACCCAAACAAGTGGGTGTCTTCAAAATCAGAGATGGTTGCTGTAAGTTACAATTTCATAAACTTTTTAGAATTTTATTTTAAAAGAACACAGTTCAATACATTGAAGATTTCAAAATCATGATTGTGCACATATGATATATAGTAGGAGACACAACAAGCATTGATGTTACATGCTATTATCCTACTGAAACACATACATATTATTATTATTATTTATTTTGATATCTGGCATACATTTATTTATCTGGGTTCTGGAATAGAGAAAAGTAGTGTGCCTCATAGCATATAGTGATAGGATATTGAAATTTCAATATATGCTTCTGCTTTTACTGCCTCTAACATAAAATGGACATGCTGCATAACTAAGGCAGGGTGCATGTGTTAGCTTTGTTATAGCCACAGCATGTCATGTAAAACATATATCTAGCATACATGAAATGATCATCCACTTTCATGGACTATTAGAAATAGAAATGATCATCCACTTACTTAATATATTATTGATCTATACTAAACAAATTAAGAATTGTTGCATTGCCCTTTAAAATTTAGGATTATTTTAGCTTATTATATTAGTTTAAATTCAGGATTGTGTGAATTCTTATGAACAATTAATATTATGTTATTTTGTGTTTGGGCTGATTATATTATTCCTCTCTACTTAATTGTTATTTACAGAATGAGTATGAAAAAAGGATTATTGAGAGGGACTCACAAGAGGCGCCTGGAGATGATGTTTCTAGTCATCAATCTGACAACATCATCTTCTTAGATGTTATTGGTGGAGTGGGCAAGAAGGGCAGTATATATGGTTTGGGACCAGAAGCAGCAAAGTACAAGCCGTATAGATCTTTCACATCTGACGGTATCTCATCAACTGAATATGAACAAATGAGGACTGTTATTTATGATTTGTCTGTTGAAAATAAGACCCTTAAAGAGAAACTTAAGACTCATGAGGATTTGATCCGTGCATCGCAGGAAGACTCACGTTTGCTTAGAGAATAATTATTCCGATTTATGGAAAGTTTTTCTGCAAGTCATCAACCTCCACGTTCGGGTCAAAATCCTCCTTCACCCACTTCTTGAAAAATAATACTAAATCATAGTGAACACACTTTTGTTTGTCATCTCTTAGTTTCAAGAACAATGATAGTATTATTTTTGTTGTAATTTTTTGATTTTAAGAGCTTTGTTTGAACTATTTTAGTTGTAATATCTAGTATCAACAAAAAAATACTATGGTTTTAATATTTAGTTTTAAGAACATATTTATGATATTCACAAAAATAATTTCTAGTGTTTCATCTTATGATTGATTTATTTTAATTATGATGATATAGCAAATTCAGTTTCAATATTAATTAAATTTGGCAAGAAATTTACAATTTTAATATTTTTATGTAGGTTCTCATTTATTAGTGACGGAATATAAATGTCACTAATCATGATCATTTAATTTAGTGACGGAAAATATCCCTCATAAAAAGTGTATTAGAACATTAATATTCAATAATTAGTGACGGAATATAACCGTCATTAAAGTTTAATTAGTGAGGTATTTACAAATCCCTCACAAATTACTGAAGGATTTCCTTTTAATGATTAGTGACGGAAATTTGAATTTAGTGAGGGATTTGTTTCGTAACTATTTTTGATGGAATTTGAAATCCCGCACAAATATTTTGCGACATTGAAATTCGGTACGGATATTGGTACGTCGTAAAATCCGTCACTAAAAGATTTTATGACGGAATTTTAGAGTTTTGTGACGGAATAATACCCTCTCTAAATTCAATTTTTTTAGTAGTGGAACAAGGCCTTTGCCCAAAGAACTCTTTTATGAAACAAGTACAACACAATCTGTTAGAGATAAAGTCAACTACTCTCAAGTCCTGTGATTTTTGAGCTTGAGTTATCATCCATCAGTTTCAGAGGCAGGGTTAGCACGCTTCTGATTCTGAAATATGCAAAAGATATCTTTAGTGTCAGACTCTCTCACAATAACCTAATTTGAACCGAGCCATAGCTTCTTCCGTGACAGAACATGTTCCATCAAGTAAATTAGATTCTGTACACATGAACCAGCTAGTTAGAAATCCTACCTGTTTTTCAAATACTTCTTTATCATTAAAACATTAGAGGACATATGGTATAAACCAAAATTTGTTTCAACATGTAACAGATGGAAAAACCAACACAATAATAAAATTCACAAAATTAAAAAGTCGTGAATGAAAAATAATCTTACAATTAATTTGGTAGTCTTTTCATTAACAATTGAACGATCTTTACGAGTATGAATATAAATGTAAATATTTTTGCGTGTGGGCAACACTATGGGTGACAAAAAGTGGCGGTTTTGGTTGAGATTTTGTGCCCACCTACCCACTTAGCTCGCCCTGCCTTAAGCACGCCAAAAAAGGGACGGGTTAGCCTGCCAGCCTACCAACCTAGTCATCATACATTGAAAATATTTATTTTGATTGATTGAAGGTTAATACTTGAACTGTAGTTTTGGAACACTTCTTGATGATTCTATTTTATACATTTTTTTGTGAATCTATGTTATTTTTTTAAAATAAAATTTGTTAAAAAGATGTTTTATAAAAATTGTTCTAAAAAATAAATGAAAAACCTAATTAAAATGTAAAAATAAGCCTTTAAATTTATTAAAATGTGAAAAATAAATAAATAAATAGGCGGACAAGTCCCCCGCCTGCCAACCGGCCATCTTGGAAGGCTTAAGGAGGGACAACGAGGGCAGTCCATTTTGCAACCTCTAGGCGACACCCCTTTGGCTTTTTTTTCTAATACCAAACAAACAATTTATAAGTAAATTGTTTTATAAATACAATTTACTCTATTAAAAATTCAAATATTAACAAATCTTTTCATTGATTAATTTTGAGAAATTTATAATATCTATACAATGTGTAATACCCTAATTTTTACCGCTAAGATCAGACATGTCATTTGCATTTTTTCATACAAACAGGATCACAACTTGGTTCTCCTACCCTATCATATTTGGGTTTCTGAGGTAGATCACCAAGCACCCTTATGTGTTTCTTACTTGCTTTATATTGTTTATGTTTACTAACCCTAATCAAAATGCCAAAAATATGTTTGGTTTCCTTTTGTTTCTGTTGCAAAATAGGTAAGGAAGACGTTAAGGATATCAAGTTTATTTCCTCAGCATTATTCAAGATCATTTTAAACAGAAACATCTCAAAGTTTAATAACTTGTCTCTCCAGAAATTCAAAGGTTCATGTGTTTATTTCCATGCCTTCTTCAACAAGTTAACCTTAAGCCAAGACCAAAGCAAAGCAATAAAAAGCAATTTTCCACTTTTTCACTGGTGCAAATCGCTTTACATATTAGTACAATCGATTGCACCCCTTCAAAATGACACAGGATGTAATTTTTTTCTGCAGTGCAAATTAATTTGCACATTAGTGCAATCGATTGCACTACTGCAGTTTGGCCAAAAATGTTAGTTTCTAAGTTCTGCAGCATTTGACTTTTGATGGAACTTACATTGATTTATTCTTACATCAGGTGGAACATTCTAGAGCAGCAAAAATCACACAAATATTATTCTCCTACCTCATCATGATTAATTCCACCATACACCCTCATTTTCAACCAATTGATTTTTGATTTGCCACCCAAACCAAATTTCAAGCCTCATATACTCCAAACCTAGATTCTATTTAAACAAACTCCATCCATTCCAATTCACTTTCCATTCATTCACTCCATCAATTTTTGGAATTCTCTACATAACATTTGAGTTCTTTCTCACTTTTTTTTTGAATTCTTCACCCATTCTCTCCATTTTTCATCTTCCCCAACCATCACCAAAGCTCTATCCATTGAAAGTTAACAAGCTTTTCATTGAAGCTTGTTAATCTTTGAGCTAAACCTCCATCAAAACACTTCTTCTTCATCAAATTCTTTTGGATCTAGGCTTTGGATATCATTCTTTGAAGTTAATTTTGAATAAAATTCAGATTTGGTTGGTAATTCTTAGATCTACATTGTTTGTGTTAATTTACGTCTTTCACCATGTGATCTTTTGTGATTTATGTGTTCTTGATCCATTTGATTTGAAACTTGGATTTCATTTGGTGTTTACATTGTTAGATCTACATTTTGGTGCAATCGATTTACACCTTCTTGTTGCGCTCCAGGAATTGAATTTTTGTAGGGTGCAATCGATTTGCATATTCGTACAATTGATTGCACCAGTGTAGAATGCTGTTTTTGGCTTATTTTTGGGACAATTTTGGTTCCTTTTCTTCTTTCTTCCTTTTTCCTTTATTTTTCCTTGGATTATGATTTTTGTTGATCAAATTCCATAGACTTTGGGTTTCTGATGAAGTTGGATAAACCTTCATTAGTTCAAATCTATCTTTAAGTGAATCATTTGATTCGTTTTAGGTGATTTGAATAAGTGATAGGTTTAGTAGTTTAATCCACCAAGAATAGTGATGGAAATTGAAGATAGAATGATCCAAATGTTTTGATTCAATTTGGTTTCCCTTCTCCCCTCTTCTTCTTTTTTTCTTTTGGTCAATGAAAATCTTAAATGTCTTGGAACTTTTGTTTTAAGTTCTTTATTAAGATGCGACCACTACCTCTTTTCTTTTAGTGTGGCAAGATTTAAGAGATTGACCTGCATGTCATTTCTCTAGCTTGTATTAGCATAAATAGTGTATTGACCGGCCTCCCATAGTATGACCTTCTTAATAGGTTGTGCTATGATTGCTTAACATGACGCTACATTTTGCCCCGAAATTGAAAATCAAGTTGCTTTTGTAAGTGAGATTGTCAATCTCCTACTCTCCATAGTGAGGTGTGAAATAGGTTGTGTCTTTGTCATTAAGGGAGCTAGTTGGCATACTCGTTGATTTTATCCGAGTTGGAGTCTTTCTCTTAATGATGTATAGATTCATGTTTTCATGCTTATGGTTGATTAGTCGAGTATTCTCTGAAAAACGAAAAAATTACTCTTCATCATTAACACTAATATACTAACTATATAATTGCACTAACTTTACTTTATGCCATTTAATTTTTTCTCTTTAAATCTTGTCATTTATTTTATGCTTTTACTTTTAGCATTTTTATATCATATTATCATTTATTTTCTCTTTATCCACTTAGACCTTTGTTTATGCTTATGCTCTTTTTATTTTGTCCACTTGGACCATATTTCTCTTAAGACACTAATAAATACCAAAACACTAAAAAACTAGGTTCTTTTAATCCCGGACAATTGTGACATTGTAATCGGATTCAGACTTTAACTTTGGACTTCGGATTTAGATCTAAGATCCCTGCCTTATGCTCTTGGAGATTTGAGACCTTGAACCTTTGTATTGCTTTTGTTTGTTTGTTGAGAAATTTTGTGTGTGCAGGTGTTGATACTTTGACCATGTGAAAATCATCTGATGCACGACTCTCATAATTGGCTTTTGACCCTTTGGAAGACCTTACTTTGACTTTGCTATGGCTTAACTTGGGACATCCTCGAATGCTTTAATTCATTTGGTTATTATGCTTGTGGCTTAAATCCAAAAAGGAAATGGGTGCTTATGTTTACTTGTTATCAAGTGTTTGCTCCTTGTGTGGTTAGATATTTTCTTCTTTATCTTTTATTTTATGTTTTAGGGTAGTCCCTCAATCTCCTCCCCTTCTTCAATTTTCACAATCTCCTTTCTTTTTCAAAACATTATGTTTTCAAACTATAACTTCTTTCACAATAAAACCTTGACTTTGTCAAGTGCATTTTCAAAACTTTTTCTTTAATAAATGCTAATCAATATTAATCATATTTTGACCATTTTGAAAAGACTTTAAAAAACACTTAACGCATTCAAACTTTTGTGCCTTTGTGCACTTTTTCGTTTAAAACTTTTCATAAAGTTTAGACATGAGTTATTTTCATAGTTGTGATGTAATTCTCATATACCTCATAGTATTAAAGATGTTAACATTTTCTACTTATATGTTGAGTGACAGGCCTTTCAATTTTTATCCAAGCAAAAATTCTTCATCTTAAGATGATTCAAATGTTGTTTATTATACTTGTGGGTGACTAGTTGTAGTTTTCTCCTTAAAATGACAACTTGTCTTTTCATTTAAAATGAACCAAACAAACCAATTTTGTCATTTGTACCACGAACTACGGGGTTTTGATCCTATATTGCACTTTGTGAATACGTAGGGATGAGGCTCAGAAAGTCTCTCCAAACACAAAAAGCTTAAAAAAAAAACATTTTTCTCATCTCTCCAATCTCATTTAAGGCAAACTTTTTCAAACCAAAAAGCGTAAATATTTCAAAGGGTTCCTATAGAGTACTATAGGCGTTTTGAGTGCTAACACCTTCTCATAGCGTAACCAACTTCCTTACCCTGTCTCTGTTTATGTTGTTCTTGTTTTAGAACTTCTTTAAGTTTTGTTCGCTCTTTTTTCTTTTCCTTTTGGATGAAATAAAAGTGCGCGAACGACTCTTGTTTTATGAGTTAAGTTAGTCAATAATTTACACTTACAACTTTTACCGCTACACAATGATTATCTTCATATTTAACACAATCGTATGAGGTGGTTGAAATTCTAGAAATTCATCAAAATAGATGAGGAATTTGAAGAGAGAAAATTTAATTCGAATAAAGAGGAAACAAATAAGTTTGATATGAGTAGAGGAAAGTATGAAGTTGTATCAATTTGGTATGAAGCGCAGAAGGATTTGGTATGTGAAGTTGAAAAACAATTTGGGAGAAAAGAATGAAAGAGTGAATAGTGACCCCTAATTCAAGCGGAATGCATGTTATGCGAAGGTGCTGTTACTTTTTTTTCAACTTAAAACAAGTTCCTTCAAATATATTTGTAATGGCTAAATATTAGTTATAAAAAATTTAATAATAACCATGCAACATTTTTTTAATAAAATGTTAAGTGTAAATATAATTTAGTACATATTTAAAAAATATTACCTATAAATTTTACAAAAACAACTAAATCCAATAGTTTTCTTTTTTTAATACCAAAAGAAGCACTGTATATTTGTAAAAAGAAATAAAAATAAAGAAAATTACAACCAGAAACAAAAAGCACCAACAATGTACTAAAACAACAAATCCAAGCTTTAATTGGAAACAAACAAACCGATTTACAGAAGAACAAAGCCTATTAACCACTAATCTAATAGATAATTAAAGCACAAGCACAACAGAAATACGGAGAGAACTAAATGTAATAGTGGTAAAATCTTATTTCTATATAAAAAATCCGTCTATAAAATACTTCCCTGTCTCAAAATAAAAGTCTTTTAAGAGTGTTGCACATAGATTAAAAAAAGTAATTAATGAAGAATTAAATATAACAATTTTACCAAACTGTCCTTAATTACTATTGGTTGTCATAAAGGTGTAAGTATGTGATATAATATCTTGAAAGTTGTATAGATAATATTTATTAGGGATAAAGTTGGTAAAAATGAATTATTATTGTCTTAAAAATATGAAAAACTCTTATTTTGGGACAAATTTCTTTTAGACTCTTATTTTGGGACAGAGGGAGTAATAAAAGTTTTGATTATTTTAAAATTATATCTTTATTAATTAATGATCACTTCATTCTTATAACTAACAATCTCTTAATTTATACCAATACAATCTGAAAATGATATTTATTTATATTTATACATGGATCACAAATATATAACAAGATTCATTCTCCTTATTTGCATTATACAACGATATATGATGTTCTATACTTGATCATATACACAACATAGAAGATATAAAACAAAGCACTTGTAATTAGGAGATCTTATTTAGTAGATATTGAGATGCCTTGTTGCATTCATGCCTTATAGATGGATTTTATTTTCTGCCGGTGGAGGTGCTTTACCATAAGGTGCGCTAGGTTTATAATTGGGTTTACAGTATGGATCCCGAATGTTCGGGCTACATGGGCGGGTAGGTTGATACTGTGGTGAGCTGGGCTGATGAAAGGGATTGCAGTATGGATACAACCGACTATTGGGGTTACATGGGGGATTTAGAGGATTCCTGTAGGATGGAGGAAGCTTATAACTGTCAGTGGAGCCTTGAGGAGCAAGCATAGTAGCAGCAAGTAAGAACACTAGTAAAGATAAGAAAAAAGAATTAGCCATTTTAAATGGTGGTTTTAGTGTTGGTGCATAATACATAGCGAATAATCTGATTTTATAGTAGTTATGGTCTTGGTAAGTGTCATTTTAAATCAGTGACTTTTCTTTAATTTAAAAAACAAGACAAGTTTGTAATAGATAATAATATTATTGGCTCTCTTAAATGCATTTTATCTTAATCCTATCCTATCTTATCTCGTAGCCCTCTAAGGTCATGGTTTTTTCATGGAAGTTAATTTAAGTTAGGGTCCTAAATTTCCAAAACTTATTTAATAGGTCATTGTGGGGGCATAACGATAAGATGTTGTTCCAGTTTTGTTCTATACAGGTAGAATTGACATATCATTTTTCTCGCTACTTCTGAATTTTATCTTTTTTTTTTATAAACAACTTGTCTTAATAAGGAGAAAAAGACTTCTCAAACCAATACAAGAAACAAAAATAAAGAAGCAGGAGAAAACTCCTGAACATTACAGAAAATCAAGAGGAAATTTCATCCAGTTATAAAAACTACATTTGACACCTCCAATTTCCAGCCATCTCCAAGATATAATCAAAATTCGATTAAAAATATCTTCGATGTTTTCAAAATCGTCTCCAAAAATGATGTTGTTCCTAGTACTTCAAATACACCATTTCACAATCTGCCATATGTAAGTCGACAAACCAATCTTACAAGAATCTCTCAAAGAATTAGACCAAGCCATACCATGATTAGAAACAGAATTAGCATGAACTGGTTGGATTCCCATCCAAGAATAAATCTTACTCCACAGGGCTTGGACTTTCAGGCAAGAGAGAAAAAGGTGAGACATATTTTCTTCTTCAAAAAAGCAAATGGGACAAACCTTATCATGAAAAGAAAAAACAATAGCCGCCAAATTATCACGAGTGGGAAATCTATTAATCAGCATCCTCCAAGTGAAACATTTGACTTTCATAGGAATTCTAGAATGCCACGTCTCTTCAAGCACAGAGGTAACATCAGTATTGATTACCAAGCCAGCTAATTCATAACTTAAAGAAGAATAAACAGAATTCACAGAAAAAACAGAATTGGAATCCAAGTTCCAGGCCCATTGATCTTCCTTCAAAAAATCCAGCCTGGTTCTAGAAACCAAACCCTTCAAGATGTGGACTGATCTAGAACCGAGCTACCTGTCATGAAAACGCAGAAAATCAAAATTCCAAATCCATTTCACATGATTCCACGATCCAAGATCAGAGATAGTACAATCCTTATTGTCTGAAGCATCAGATAAACCAGGAAAAACAAATTTAAGAGCAAAATCACCACACCAATGGTGATGCCAAAATTGAAATATCCTTCCTTTTCCAACAATTGGCATGACCAGATCCTCAAAAACAGTGTTACTATTAAGCACTCTAAGCTTCAAGACATCCCTAAGCCAAGCAGAACATTTAGGAGGAATAAGAGAAACGTCTGAGCTAGCCACAAGATTATTCAAGTTACCGTAATAAGAGTTCAACAAGTTTCTCCAAATTTCGTTCCCTTGGTTAAGGAATTTCCATAGCCATTTAATTAACAAAGCCTTATTAAACAACTCAATATGCTTAATTCCTAACCCACCTTCCTTCTTAGATTTACACAACGAATTCCAATTAACCCAAGAGATACTCTTTTTGTCCATCGATCCCGACCAAAGGAAACGCCGCTGCATTTGAATAATAGCTTCAACCACCTTGGAAGGAGCCTTGAAAAAAGACAAGAAATGGATGGGCAGATTGGTAAAAACAGAGTTAATTAGAGTGACTCTGCCACCAAGAGAGAGATTCCTCCCAATCCAATAACTAAGTCTGGATTTGAACGACATTAAAACCGGTTCCCAAAACGAGAGTCTTCTATGATTCCCTCCAACAACTATACCCAGGAATTTGAAAGGAAGAACACCCGACTTACAATATAAGAAAGATTCAGTGGCAAGAAGGAAAATAGGGTCAAGACCAACTCCATACACACAACTTTTAGTGAAATTGATTCTAAGGCCAGAAACAATCTCGAAACCCCGAAGAATAGCTTTCACCGCCCACAAATTCGAATAGTCACCATCGCAAACCAAAATGGTATCATCAGTAAATTGCAATAACTCAACCGATACACCTTCTTTAATACAGAACCCCGTAAGAAGATTATAACTTGTCGCTCTCTTGACCATAAGCGCAAGAACCTCAGCCACTACCGCGAAAAGAAAATGAGCTATGGGATCCCCTTGTTTTAGACCCCTCGTTGCCTCAAAATCCCTAGAAGGACTTCCATTCACGAGAACAGAAACGAAACTAGAACAAACATTCCCTTTTATCCACTTTAACCAGTTAGGCCCAAAATTCATAGCCTCAAGAATAGATAATAAGAAATCCCAATCTACACAATCGTAGGCTTGCGCAAAATCCACTTTAAAGAGCATACATTTACGCTTATCTCTTTTGGCGAGATCTATGATTTCATTCGCCACAAGGACACCGTCTAAGAGATTTCTTCCCGGAATGAAGGCAGTTTGGGACATAGAAACCAATTTACTAATGACAACAGATAATCTATTAGCCGAAAGCTTAGAGATAACTTTGGAAACGCAACCAACGAGGCTAATAGGCCTATACTCCACAAAAGACTGCGGATTATCAACTTTCGGAACCAAAACTATGAAAGAAGAAGAAAAAGCTTTAGAGAGCTTTCCTGTCCTTAAAAAGTGAAGAACACACTTAGTAAAATCATCTCCAACAATCTCCCATCCTTCTTATCTTAATCCTATCCTATCTTATCTTGTATATTGTTTTTAAGAATTTTAGTTAGAAAGTTGGATGCCATCGAGTATTCTTACTCTTGCAGTTCGTAACTTCGTATCTTTTTATTCTTTAGGGTTGGGGATATTTGTTAAAGAAGATTTTTCTTATATTTGATATTTAGTTGTGTGGATCATTTCAAACTTTCTTAACAACCTCGTTTTCATGGATAAAGGTGCAATTATTTAACATTTAGGTTATAGAGTTATTTTTTATTCTGTAGAATGTGTAACTTGCTAAATTTGGAGTCATTTCCTCCTCTCGTCGTAAGTAGGGGCAGTATTCTTTCTTGTGTTTACACTACAAAAAAGTTAAAATTAGTGAATGTTTGTTTCACAATTTTAAAAAGTTATTATTGAACAATTTATTGGGTTGAGTTACGGATTATGTCGCTCTCTTTAAAACGTTTCGAAACACTACTTAAAATTGTGAATAGTAGTCAATCAACCACATTATCTCCAAAATAAAACAACTCGGTTCTATATTATACAACGACAAATTGCACGATAGATAGTCAGTCTAGAAATACATTATAAATATCACTAGCATTATCTAGATAGAGATTAGTCATAATAGTTTCTTAAAAAGGAAAAATCCAAATCATTCTCAAAAGAGAATTCAATAATGGTCATTTGATCACTCAAGGCTATTCCTTTACGGTTTACCTTCCCTGCTCTTTACGGAGCCTCGTCGATCGAAGATAAAGATGCAGCTGTGTCGGATATGGGAGTTTCGACGGACTGTACTTGGCAATGGCATATTCAAATTCTTGAAAACATGCTGGTTGGAGAGGTGCTCCATGACTTCATATGGAATTAACATTTTTGTTAGGAGACATAAAGCCCAGGACTGGAAAAGAAGACAATTTTACTTGGGCTAACACAGTGGATCATCATTTTTCTGTTAAATCCAGATACGAATTCATTCAAAAGGCGAAACTGTAGATGATTTGGATATTACTCTTAAGACTGCGCTAAAAATTTTGTGCAAACGACGATTCCTACGAAGGTTAAATTATTTGGTTGGAGATTGATCTTATATAGGCTGCTGACACGATTTAATTTGGTAGCCAAGGGAGTAATTTCTAATACCCATGAATCGGTATGAGTTTTTTGTTTTCGTAGTATTGAATACTTAGATCATGTGTTTGTTGTTTGTCCGAAAGTGCAAGCGGTTTGGAAGGCGATTGGTTTGTGGCGGAGGGTATCCGAGCCTCCAGCGGTTAAAGTAATTGAACATTTGTTGGAGTGGTTTGTTATTTTGGAGAAGGCTTCGACCAAGAGGAATGCTGCAGTAATTTGGTTTTGTACAGTATGGTGCGTTTGGAGGCATAGAAATCAGATTTTATTTAACGATGGTTTCGGTTGTTCTATTGACATTTTCCATAATATCATCTTTATGTCTTGATGGTGGTTGTCTATTATTTCGATGCATATAGCTAGCTGTAACTATTATGAATGGTTTACCCATCCGCCTGACTTTTTGGGAGTAGTTTTGGCGGTGTTCTTGATACTTTGTAACCAATTTCCTGTTTGAATACTTCTGGTATTCTTATTAATATAGTTTGATGATTATAAAAAAAAAGTAATTTCTCAAACAAATAGAATTTCAAATAATTTTTCAAAGAGAATAAAAAACAAGCTTGATAATTTTCTAATTCAACGAGTGGAAAGAAATGAAGAGAAGTTGACGCATTGACAATTCAAAACACGCAGAGTACAGAGAGTGAGAAAGGAAAAAGTCATAATAAATTTTTGATGTGTTTAAGAAAGAAACATATTCATTCCTTATATAATAAAGTAAGTTTGTCAAAGAATCTAATCTAAGCAATTTGTGACTAAGGAATTTTTCAACTAACACACAACTATACTTATTTTTTTCTATCAATATTGAAATTAAGAAATTCATCTCCATATTAGAATATTGACATGTTCCAACAATCCCCTACTTGAATTTTAAAACGTATTTTAGAAGTAACATTAAACATTTTAAAGATTGTGCATAAACATATGCGCTTACGACTTGAAGTAATGCTTATAGCAAGTATGATTCTTATTCAACAGGAGTAACACAATTGTCTTGAACTTTATATCATACATCAAACTTGCACAACTTTTGCTTAATATGTAATAAGTATGTGCTTTATTATCTCTGCTTATCTATTCCAATTTAGTGAAGGCTCTAGAAATTTTGCTTTGAAATTCCATAGGAACTGACCTAAGTTCCAGAATCACACAAGTGAGTCTATCAAGAGTACTACAGTAGGTAAGTACTCCTTCATACAATGCATAGATCTCATTAAGAGTTTCTATTATATCAATCTGATATTGCTTTAGGATTCATTCTTTCTTTATTCATACTAGCATGGTCATCTCATATTACTCAACTTGTTTTATCCATTGAACATATTTCTTGAGATCTCCAATCTATTAGGTCGGTTACCATCATGAGCCACTCATTTCTCTATATGCATTAGTCTCATCTTCTTGGGTGTATTATATAATTTCTCTCTTGCTAATCCTTCTGTCAAAGGAGTTGTTAAATTTTCATCAATGCGTACTAGATCCTCTCATAGAGCTCCTTTAGAGATACATTCTCTAACAATAGTTACATATATATCATTTCAGACTCCTTCTTAGACAGAGTCACGATAGTCTGTTTCTTCGATTTCCAAGATACAACTCCTCCAACTATATTGAATATATAGTGCCAGAAGTTGTTTTAGAATTATCTTATAAGATGTTCTAATTTAAATCATTGTATCCTTAAAGTACATCAGGAAATCTCTCGTAATGTATACCAAAATTCATCGTCCTTTTATTGTATCACATGACTCGCTCTAAAGTTTTTCAATTCTCATTACTAAGTCTATTAATAAGACTGCACAACAATCCTACGGCAAATGTAATGTCTTGTCTAATACAAACAGTGACATACCTACGACTGCCAATGATGCTCTCATACTCACTTTATCTAACATTATCAACAATGCTCTTAAATAGCGTTAAACTCGGAATGTATAGTGTAAAAGCAGGTTCACCATGAAAATAAATATATTTCTTTAAGACCTTCCCCACATAGTGTGATTTACCTGAAAATATTTCCTTTACAAATCTAGTGATCTTGGTTCCAAGAATCATACTTGCTACTCCGAAGTCTTTTATATCAAAGTTGTTACACAACAGTGATTTCACATCATTAGCGGTGTGAAAGTGTGAGCAAAATATGAGCAAGTCATTTACATACAAACATATGCTAGTGCAAATGTCATTTTTAGATTTGTAATAAATACATTTTCCACATTTATTCACTTTGTACCCATTCAATATCATTAATTTACAAAAAATTTCATGTCATTATTTTGTAACTTGTTTTAGAGCACACATAAACTATACAAACTTACCGACCTTGTATTTTTGCTCATGAATCACAAACTCTTCCAAATGATCTATATAAATTTATCCTTTTTAATCATCATTTTAAAAAAGATTTTAACATCAATTCGATATAATACTAAATTATAAATAAAAGCAATTAACAGCGGGCTAACTTTTTTCTTGGCTTTTGAGATTTTTGGAGTTGTTTATTATTAGAGGGGGCTAACTTTGATTTGGCATTTAGTATAGCCTATATGAAAATTTTGAAATGATACTGTTTTTCAAACATGTGTCTATATTAGCATGTCTCTAACTTACTCATGTATTTCTTTAAACTATTATAAGTAGCCACAATCATTACCAACACAATCTTAAAATCATAAACTATTTATTTGTAAATTGAGCATAGATAACAAGATTCAATCTTGTTATTTGCATTGATACAACATATAAGATGTTCATAACTTGGCCATACAATACAAACAAATTAATGCAAATGTTTTTGCTATTTTAGAGAGAGAAACTCTCTCGTCTCTCTAGGTTTTCTTCATCTTCAACTATTTCATTGCATCCCTCGCCGCCGGACGCCGGAACCACTGTTCACAATGTACCAAGTCCATTAAGGTCAGCTCTGTTCCCATCTCTTCTCCTTGTTCAATTTGATCTTTTTCCGTTACTTCAAAATCAATGTACGAAGGGGATACTGGTTGATCTTCGCCTTATCTTCGGCTTAAATTCATGGCTTTAGGGTTCGGGGGCCTTGGTAAGGTGTTGCTTGATACTGGGTTCCTCTGAGTCTTTGATTGGTTGAAGTCTCGATTTTGATCTGTATTGACTTGGGCGAAGCTAGAAGTTCTGGGCATAATAGTGGTACTAAGGAGGATTGGGTAGCACCATTTAGTTTTCCATCTTGCTCTTCATTCACAACCTTCTGCTGTTTTTTATTGGATCTGGAATCTTCTAAGCGAGTTTAAGATACTGCTGCTATAACTGAACAGAATGAAACTGGCGATAAGCTGGGGGTTTGGGAGGTGGCTGGGAAGAAGAAGGATCGTCGAGCCGTTATCGGTAGAAGATCAATCTGGAAGAACAACAAAGGTAAGGGTATTGATATTGATTTGAGAGATGCGTCATCGTTCTTTTTCACGGAATTTCCAGATGGTTATGGCGCAAAAAACATGTTTGATATTTTTAAAGAGTTTGTATTTGTTCTGGAAGTGTACATTCCGGGAAGAACTGATAAGAGGGGAAAAAGGTTCGGTTTTGTGAGATTCAAAAAGGTCGATGACGAGCGTCTTCTTGCCATTGAATTGGATAATATCACCATTAATGGAAACAAGATATATGCCAATCGTCCTAGATTTCAGGGAGAAGCTAAAAATATAGGAGATGCGAGGCATGGGCAGAAAGGTGAGGTTGATAAGAGGTCAGATAGGATTTCGCATATTAAACCTCTCGTCAGGACACGGAACCATGTAGGTGTCACATATGCACAAAAAGTCAGAGGAGATAGTGGCTGGTTTAAGCATTACCCGAATCAGGTCCTGATAGGAGATAAACCCAACTTTGCACATTTGAGTTTCACAGCCAATGAAGAAGATATGGAGAGATTTGATCAGGCTTATGTTGGTACTTTGGAAAACCCTGGGTCTGCATTTGATGTCAAAGAAGCTTTTGAAATGGAAGGATATTTTAACATTAAAAGCACACCTTTGTGGGCTCATCTATGTTTACTTGAAGAAGATAATCAAGGGGATATTAAAAAATTGGTGGATGAAGATAAAGAGTGGATAAGCAAGTGGTTATCAGATGTTCACCCGTGGACCCCAAATGATGTAGACCAGGAAAGACTCACCTGGGTGAAGATCTTTGGATTGCCATGTCACGTCTGGGGTGAAATTTTTTTCAAGTTTCTCACTGCAACAACTGGTGTTTTCGTTAAAATGGACGAAGATATGCAGAAGCAGACTAGATTGGATGTAGCTCGTATCCTGATACGCACTAAATTCGCCATGAATTTAAACGAAGTTATTGCGGTTGAAGTTAATGATAAGTCATACCATATCAAGATTGTCGAAGATTCATTTGGACCGTATTCGAGAGATCACTGTCATACGAAAACTACTAGATTTGAGGAGGATAGCTCTGAAGAAATTGAGTCGATATCTGAGGATGCAGTTGATGACGAGAATCTCAGGGATGATTCAGATAACTCTCCTAGTAACCAATTTAGGACTTCTGCGTTTCTCCATGATGATGATGGTATTTCCAAAATCAACGACCCTCGGAGAATGAATGAGATTGTGGGTGAGCCTCAAGGGTCTGTGGAATCTGTTAGTAGGGTCAGTAACAGGACAGGATGGAAGATTAAAAAGAAAACAAAAGCTGCATGCCAAACTAGCCACGATGGTGAATTGCGTACCCATACTACTACTGATATCATTGCAACGAGTGAAGAAAAGAGATCTAAGGACGACTACGTGAGCTGCAGTTTAGATATACAACAAAGAAATTCTGGGACTGTGAACCTCAAGACAGGAAGTGAGAAGAAGGTTTGTGTATTCCCCAATAGCTCCTCAGAGGATGAGATTTCAAATTGTCAAACCGAGCGGAGTGGTGGAAGGCCTGAAGTTGTGGGTGCAGACACTAGTTTGAAGATCATCCCTAACAAGAAAAAGCTGCTGATTGATGATATTTGTCAAAAGATCAAAATACCGTTCACCCCTTCATATTACGCTACTCTATTAAGAGTGGATAGCTCCCTCCCCAATGTTTCGTCCCCTCTGCATTTCCCTGGTAGGACCGAGGGTGTAGAAACTGATATAGCCTCCCCATTAGTCACTAAGACTTCTCCTTCCATTGACAACTCCATTGGAGATTCTAGTTTTAATCAGACCAAGTCGCGGATAAAGAAGAAATTAGATAACCTTCCGGCCAGAGTTTGGGGTTCTATTAAACAAATGGGAATTGAGGCGGATGAAGACGATGAAGCGTTTGAATCAATTCTTCGGAATTTGGAAGTTGTTGACAGGAAATCAAAGAAATCCAAGAAGGCGGCAGCTACTGAGTGTACATGAATATCGTATCCTACAATATTAGAGGGTGTGGGGGTGGTCTAAAGAGAAAAAGGATAGGAAACAGCATTACTAAAAGTGGTGGGGAGATATGCTTCATCTAGGAAACCAAATGCACTAACTGACTGATGAAGTGGTGTTTAGTATTTGGGGAGATAACAAGTGCCAGTGGTCGGCAACGAATTCTGTTGGCTTGGCTGGAGGTTTGCTAATAATTTGGAAAGAAGGAATCTTACAACCAATTTGCAGTTACAGTGGAAATGGTTATCTTGGAATACAAGTAGTGTGGAAAGGGAGATATGTGTACCTACTAAACATATATTCTCCATGCAACATTAAAGAGAAAAGAGAATTAAAGTCCAAGATATTAGATTTAAAAGCCAACATGGAACCAGGGGAGTGGATCCTGGGTGGTGATTGTATCGCAATCAAAAGCCCGAGTGAACAATCTGGATGCACGAGTCACAGAAGAAGATACATGGCAGAATTTGAAGAATTTATAAACATGACAGGGTGCTTGGACACACCAGTTTCCGGCTGCAAATATTCGTGGTTTAAACCTAGAGGCAAAGTATGTTGTCGCCTCGACAGATTTTTAGTGTCTCCTGGAATCTTAAACGAATGGAATACGATTTATCAGAGGATAGGCGAGATGAGACGTTTCAGATCATAGACCGGTTTGTTTGGTTGCAAGGAATATGAACTGGGGCCCTAAACCGTTCAAAGTCCTTTCTTGCTGGTTTGAACACCCAAGTTTTATCTCATTTGTGAAAAAGGAGTGGGAAGATAGACTCGTGGAAGGGAAGGCATCGTTTATTCTGTCTAGAAAACTGTATCATCTTTGGGAGAAATTGAGGTGGTGGAATGCTAATATATTCGGGTGGACTGATACAAATATTAAGACGGATATAGGAGTCATTAACGACGTCGAAGACCTCTTTGAATTTAAGCAAGATCACATTACAACTCAGGATTTGGCTAAGAGAAATGATGCGGAAGACAATCTCTAGAAACATTTAAGGATCAAGGAAAGTATTCTAAAACAGAAATCCCGGTTGAGATGGAATAAAGATGGAGACTATAATTCGAAATACTTTCACGTTGCTCTCAAAAGTCAGTTCAAATTGAATACTATCTCTTCTGTTAATGTTAATGGCAGGTTGAGAGAGGATGTGGCTGGGGTTAAAGATGCTGTGAGAGATCATTTTCTAAAGAGGTTCAGTAGAGTCAACAAGCCTTTCCCTTGGATTGGTAGTGATGGATTCAAACGTTTATCTCCTGAGGACAGTGAAGAATTACAAACAGGGGTAGATTTGCCTGAGATCAGAAGGGCTGTTTTTGAATGCGCCGGAGATCGGAGCCCGGGTCCAGACGGGTTCAGTTTTGAGTTCTTTAAAAAGTGTTGGGATATTGTAGGGCAAGATTTCTCAAACTGTATTTTAGAGTTCTTTGATGGTGAGAAACTTCCTAAAATTCTTGCTTCTTCCTTTGTGGTGCTCATTCCTAAAAATGATAGTTTGAAGAATCTAGATGATTATAGACCAATTTCGTTAATTGGTTCCGTATACAAAGTCGTCTCTAAGATTCTTGCCAATAGACTTAAGGATAAAATTGGTAGTATCGTCTCAACATCTCAAACGGCATTCATTGAAGGAAGGAATCTACTCGATGGTGTTCTTTCGCTAAATGAAGTAATCGATCTAGCTAAACGAACCAGGAAAGAATTAATGTTGCTTAAGGTTGACTTCGCCAAAATGTACGATTGTGTGGAGTGGAAGTATCTACGCGAAGTTATGCAAATTATGGGGTTTGGAGAAAAATGGTTGAGATGGATGGATAATGGGGTTTTCAATTGCTTCTCTTCGATTTTGGTTAATGGGAGTCCTACAAAGGACTTTCCCGTGTCTAGAGGTCTCAGACAAGGAGACCCGTTGGCTCCTTTCTTGTTCACTATTGCTGCAGAAGGCCTTGCAGTGTTAATGAATAGGGCGGTAGATAGAGGTAATTATTCTGGGTTTAAGCTATCTCATGACACATCCCTTCATTTACTACAGTATGCAGACGATTCCTTGTTGGTGGGAGATGGTTCATGGCAGAATATTTTTGCAACTAAGGTCATCATGAAGGGATTTCACTTGGTATCCGGTCTTGACATCAATTTCAACAAATGTTCTCTTTACGGTATCAATATTGACGACTCGGTTCTCAAAGCGGCTGAAAATTTTCTCTCCTACAAAGTATCAGCTTGCCCACTTAAATTTCTCGGAATATTCATTGGTGGCAACCACAGATTATTATCTTTCTGGAAACCGATGATCGGCAAGATGCGATCTAGACTGAACTCTTGGAAAGGCCGATTCTTATCAATGGGGGTAGAGTTACCTTAATTAATTATGTGCTGGCAAACCTTCCAATCCACTACATGTCTTTTTATAAACTTCCTGATCAGGTGTTTCGCACTCTTACGTCAATCCAAAAATGTTTTTTGTGGAATGGTTCTGCGCAAAAAAAAAGGTGGCATGGATTCGGTGGAACATTGTTTGTAAAAGCAAAGAAGACGGAGGACTCGGGGTCAAAGACTCAAAGCTCTTCAATATCGCATTACTTTTCAAATGGATTTGGAAAATCGTATCGGATGATGATTTTCTGTGGAAGAACATTATCAAATGCAAATATCTTAATCCTGAATGTGATTTTCATCTTGGGGTGCTTCCTAAGTATCATATTCCTCCATCTCTATGGTGGAAGGATCTGTTTAATATTTCTATTTTTTGTGGCAGGAATAATTTTTCAGATTTGCTTGCTTATGAAGTTGGAAATGGAGAAAAGGCGCTTTTCTGGCTCGCACGATGGGCAGGTTCTACGACTTTGGCCTCCTCTTATCCAGACCTTTGGAATACGGCAGTGAATAAAGAAAGTAGGATCTCAGATAACGGATTGCACGAACCTGGTGGTTGGCAGTGGCAGCTGGTTTTTCCAACGGAGCATTTTCACGAGGGAATCAGCCAGCAGATATGCTCTATTCAAAACCGGATTAACGCGTTTCAGGTGAACGAAGGGAGACCAGATAATGTCATCTGGTTACATGACAGCAGTGGCTCCTTTTCTGTTGCGTCTATGTACCGACTGCTACATCAATATGAAGGAAACAATAGTTGGACGTGTGGGGAGAGTATGAAGGTGGCCCTCAAGCTGGTTTGGTTAGCACAAATCCCTCCTAAAGTTAGTATATTTGGTTGGAGGCTGATGCACAACAGAATTTCGACCCGGGAGAATCTCTCACGCAGAGGTATTATAACCGACCCTCATGCGTTGGTGTGTCCTTTTTGTTTTTTAGAAGAAGAAACAACTGAACATATATTCTTTCATTGCCACAAATCAGTGGTGGTATGGAATTTTATGTTTAAATGGATAGGAATTGAGGAATTCTTTCTTGGTGATATCATAAACCATTTTTCTTTTTGGACGGACGGGTGCGTCAAGAAGAATATTAACGTTAGGACTGCGGTTGGTATGTGGTTAACAGTATGTTGGGTTATTGGGTCGTCTAGGAACAACATTATGTTTAGAGATGAATTTTGGGATCTCGACACAATTACTAATCGAGTCATTTTGTTTTCTTGGTGGTGGATAGGAAAGAAGCACATAAATGCTTATAATTGTAATTATTATGAGTGGGTTAATGCCCCTTGTGAATTTTTGTAGGTCCGATTTTTTATATCGGTTGTCCTTTTTTGTAAATGGTTGGGACACCCTCTTGTGTCCTTGATATAATTCAATCTTGCTTATTAAAAAAAAAACGGTACATATACAAACACAAAGCATTGGTAACAAGGACGTCTTATTTAGTAGATATTGACATACCTCTATGCATTCATGCTTTAGAAGTGGAGTTAATCTTCCGATGGCGGGCGGTGATTACTATAAGGTGGACCACGACCATAAAATGGGGAACACGGGCGAGTCGAGTCAGTTGTGCAGGAAATTGGTGTTTTCTCATTAATTGGTTTCCTGTTGGATGGAGGAAATTTGTAATTGTCAGCGAAACCTTGAGGAGCAAGCATAAGAGCAGCAAGGAAGAATACTTTTTTTTAATAGGCAATTATATTAACGGCACAAGGGATGCACAAACCCGAAAAAGAGCACCAAACAAGCTGAAATTTACCCTCGGGTGATACAATCATAAGGAGCAGAAAACCATTAAAAAAAAGAACACTTACAAATGGAATTTCTAAAGAATAAACATCTCCAAGAGTAAAATTTGATTTGATTAATAACTTCATCCACCGAAACCGATTTATTGAAAAATGACTCCATTCCTTCTCAACCAAAGGATCCACACCGTAGCTGCCCAAACCGCACTACCCTTCTTTCTACTAACCAAATTATGAAAATTAGAAGAGAAGAAGCAAAAAGAATCGAGGCAACATCCGTCAAGCTTAATTTGGATTCCCAACCACTTACTAATACCATCCCACACTTTTACCGCAAACTAGCACTGCATAAAGACATGAGGGATGTTCTCCTCTTGACCTTCGCACGAGACATAAAGGGTAGACGCCCCCCCAAACACGATATTCCTTATACTCAACTGATCTTTGGTAGCAATACGATTCTGAAACAATCTCCACAAAAAAACCTGCAAATTTGACGTAATATTTGCCTCCCAAACTGCTTTGAAACTAACTAGTAATTCGTCCTCCACCTCGTATTTCACCTTCTCCGGGTATAGAAACTTGTAGCAAGAAGAAACCGAAAAATAAGTGTTATCCTCGAACCTCCACTCGAAGCTGTCTTCAATACCTGCCTTCGCTTTAAACATACCCAGGACTTCCAACAAATCTTATTTCTCTTTTTCCATAACAAAACCTGCTTTAATAGGATGAAACGCCACACTCAACTCTCATTCAGACCCTCTCCAAAAACATGACTCAGCAACCGAACACCCACCTTCTAAACTTTTTCAAAACAAATTTGGGAAAGACACCCTCAACGGCTCATTGAGAGCCCAAATACTGTTCCAAAATGACAAACATCTACCATTCCCCAACTGAACGTTAATTTTAACCACAAAATCATCAGAATTCAAAAGGTGATTAAAGCTACTAGAAAGCATGTCCCGCCACCATATAGAGTCTTTTCTCTTACCAATCGACCCATTACAGTTCATCAAAGTAAGACTCAGACCATTATTCGTGTATCTATACTCTAAAATACCTCCCCATAAAACACTAACCTCATTCACACATCTCCATTTCCATTTCTGTAAAAGCGCCCGGTTGAAAGAGGCAACGTTTTTAACTCCCAGACCGCCTTTCTCCTTCGAAGCACACACCATTTTCGAATTAACCCAATGAACTTTCTTACGACGCTCACACCCACCCCATAGAAAATTGTTTTGAATTCTTTGGATCTCCTTAATCACCTTTACAGGCACCTTATAGAAAGAGAGAGTGTAGATCAGCACTGCATTAAGAACACAATTTATCAACACAACTCTTCCTCCGATGGACATGTTCTTCCCTTTCCAAACCGCCAAACGACTCCTCACTTTATCAATTACATCTTTCCACATTGAAACTTTCCTCGGGCAGTCACCAATGTACACTCCCAAGAACTTACAAGGGAGTTTCAACAAGTCACAATGAATAAAAGAAGAAGCTGCGTCCGTAAATTCCTCACTCAGGTTAATACCTCCCAAAGAACTTTTGTAAGGATTAACTTTCAAACCTGAAACAAGTTCGAATCCGCGAAGAACTGCTTTAATGCTCCACAGGTTATTCCAATCAGCTTCCTCTATTAGCAAAGTATCGTCGGCGAACTGAATCACTTTGTATGATAAATCCTCATTAACCTTGAAACCCCTAAACTTCCCTATATTCTCAGCCTTGTTCACAATTTGAGTAAGACCCTCCATAACCAGGATGAAGAGAAAGGGTGACAAAGGGTCACCTTGATGAAGACCTTTTCCAACCGTAAAATCTTTCGTCACACCTCCATTTAACAAAACAGACATAGATCCACCAAAGACTAGCTTTTCTATCCACTTTTTCAACCTGATCCCAAAATTCATTTTCTCAAACAGAAATCTAATGTAACTCTACGCGACACAGTCGTATGCCCTCTCGAAATCGATCTTCATAATCATACATTTCCTTCTAGATCTTTTCGCCAAATTGAGCAGCTGATTTTCGGCAACCACTCCATCCATAACGCATCTGCCAGGTACGAACGCCGATTATTCAGGGGAGACCAAACTTCTCACAACTCTCTTCAAGGTACCAACCAGGATTTTTGACATAATCTTCTGAAAACTACTCACAAGGCATATTGGCCTGTAATTAACTAGGAATTGGGGATTCTTCACTTTAGCCACTAGCGTGAGATGAGAAGCAGTAGCCGCTTTAGTAAGAGAAGGATGGAAAATGAAATCCTTAACAAACCGTATAACATCGTCTTTCACTATCTCCTAACATTCCTGGAAAAAACCAAAACTATACCCATCTGGCCCCGGGCACTTGTTACCATTGCAAGACCCCATAACTTCTTTCACCTCGTCCTCCATCGCCTCAGCTTCAAGACTCTTCTTATCTTCTTCCGACAAACACTTGAAACCTAAGTCTTCAATAACCGAGTGAGCAAAAGAACTTTCCTTGAAATTTTCTACGAAGTAATTTCTCACCTCATATTTGATGTCTTCCAATTCCTATTTTCTGCCACTACTAGTGTTTACGCACGAAATATAATTTCTCCTACGTCTTCCTCGCATAACTCTATGAAAATCACCAGTGTTACTATAAACGTCCTTCAGACACAACACCCTCGACTTTAACCTGAGCAAACTCTCCTTGTGATTAAGGCTGGTCCAAACTTCTTTAGTAGCACTCTCCCTAGCAGCTACCATCTCGCTGATGTTGGAGAAACAAAACCGCCTCACTTCCGCATCCAAATCATTCAGTTTATTCACTGCCTCTTCAAACTTCAAGTCAATCCACCCAAAAGTCTCCACATTCCATTTCTTCAAACTATATTTGAGCAAACCCAACTTCGTTTTTAAAACATAATTGCCTCTCCCCCAAACCTCAAAAGACTTCCACTCCGATTCAACAAACTTATAGAATTCCGGATGATCTAACCAACTATTGATAAACCTGAAAGGTTTAGGTCCCCAATCCACCGTACTAGCCTTAATCCATATTGGGCAATGGTCCGATATATCTCTAACGTCAATGCTTTGACCCACCACATTACACTCTTCAATCAAACTATCTGACAAAATGAACCTGTACAACCTGCTCATAGTAGATCCAGAATTGTTGTACCACGTAAACAGACCTCCAAAGCAAGGAACGTCCACAAATTCTGTCTCACCGATAAACCGTTGAAACTCCTCCATCTCACTCATTCTACTGCAGTCAAACACTCCCTTCCTTTCACTAGGCGAAGAAACCGCGTTAAAATCCCCTCAAATAATCCATTCTCCCTTACCAAAACTGTTCTTCACCTCAACCAACTCTTTCCACAACATCCTTTTCCCCGACATGCTGCAGGGCGAATAAACGTTAACAAAGAATAAATCCTTTCCTTTCCATTCCGCATTAAGACCCATGAAACCATCTTTTCTAAAACTACAAACGTGATTCATCGAACCCTTCCTCCAAAAAATTGCTAAACCCCAAGATAACCCTGATGCCCTCAATTCAGACCACTCTACATCAGAGTTACCCGACAAAGAAAAAGCAACCTTGTAATCCACATAGGCCAACTTAGTCTCATGAACAAAACAAACATCAACGTTACTTGACCGTAACATACCTGCAAGTCTTTTCCTCTTAACAATGTTTCCTCATCCTCTAATGTTGAGAGATAAAATATTCACTGGACACACGATCTTTGAAGACACCCTCTTAAGCTTTCCCCCTTTATATGTATCCTCAATATCACTGATTTCCTTTAGAATATCCTCTTTCCTACCTCCTTCAACACCCAAAGATTCCATAATTTCCTACACTTTCTCGGCAACCTTACTCTCCATAACATCCCAGAACCTCTTATTTCCTTGTAAAACTTCAGAGTCTGTCACTAAGAGACACCTCGAAGCAGAAACCTCCCTACTCGAACACTTTGACACATGATTCTCTAGAGAAGACAAACCAGTACAACGAACCAGGTCCACTGACTCACTAGCACTACTAGAAAATTCGCTTTTGGTGATCGATTTTGTGACCGAAATTTTTTGGTCACTATAGCCACCAAAATTTAATATCCATTGGTAAACTATCATAGGTCACTAAATAAAAATCAGCCACAAATTTAGAGGCTGTAATTTTGTGACTTGTTGTTCGGTCTCGAAAATTTCTTTTATACAAAATTTAATTTATTTAAAAAAATTAGAGACAGAAATTTCGGTCACTGACACTACTATAATCTTTATCATAGTTTTTTTGTTAAGGAAGTGTATTTATTCATTTTTAATTTTGCTTAGTTTTGTTTTCCACTTAAGTTCCTCTTGTTTTATATTAAGATTTATACTCGTTATTAAAAATAAATATCATTTACTTTTATTAAACTCTCGTTCACATTAAAAAAAATACCTTCTCTTTATCAACCTAGAGCAAACCCTAATGTAGCCGCCATCGTCATGGGTGTTGCTCGGCCTCTGCGAGAAAGAAACAAAACCCTATTTGTCTTGTTTCATCACGACAACGAAATTGTCATCGTCGATTTGATCTTCATATTGTGAGATTTAGTCTATGCTCAAATTAGTTTTTTAGAAGGCTTAACCTCAACTTCGCCCACGTCTACTGCAGTAAGGTTTGTTCATGCCGTCTCGTCATTTTTCTTCTTCTTTTATGTTATTGGTCCTTTATTCTAAGTTTATTTGTTCTCTACAAATTTTATTTTGATTTAGAACTATTTGATGGAACCACCCCGCTAGAACGGTACAACACTGGTTTGGGTTCTCCCCTTTATGAGTGAGTATTGTGTTCTAATATTTTGTTAGATTCTCATTTGTTTTATATTTTAAAAAATGGAAATTTTTATTTGAAGTCTTCATTATCTACTTCACTGATAATCCAAAATTAATCTACCGTTGGCGTTGATTAAGGTTGTTTCTGATAAATTCTTAATATTTTAGTTTTACAATATTTACCAATTTGGATTTTCAGTTTTGGAGTGAATTATTCAAATGTGTTTCCATTTATCTCTGTTTCTACACTCACATTTTTATTGTTATTGCCATGACGGATGTGATCTTGTTTAAACTCTAAACTTATATAGAATAGCTAACTTGGTTTTATAGTTATAATCACAGAAAATAACAAGGTTCTAATAGACACATATTGTCAATTGTTGTTGATGATGTTTTCAAGACATTGATGATTGTTTGTGAGTTTGGTGTTGGCTGCAAGTCAATACTGATTTAAGGATTTGTCGTATTATCACTGCACTTGTTGGAAAGTCGCTTAATTGACTTAAGTTTTTCACTATTGATTTGATTATTGTATGTTTTTTTGCTTACTTTCTATTTTCTTAAATCACACATGTTTTTTGAGTTTTTTTCATTTGATCATTTTAATTGGTCTTCATTGTTCCTTTTCTTTGATCCCCCTATATGGATCTTAGGCTAACAATTTGTTCATTTGTATTTCATATTTTATCATGCAGTATATATATAGAATATTCCTTTAACAAAATTTTAGTTCTGCTCAACTGTTGGTTTGTCAAATGCCATCATGCATTCAGTTTGTGATGCATATTTGTTGTTACATGCTCCTTAATAGGTACTTGAAATTGCTTTAAGTTAAGTTCTGATAGATATAATGTTTGTGTTGATCATAGATGATGCACTTTAAATTGTTAATTGTGAGGTTGTTCTGTTTTATCCTCTAGTGGCCACTCTTTGTTTTTTTTTCATAGTTTAAGAAATAATCACCTTTGTCCAAACTATCAATACAGAGGGGCCATGTTCAATAAGACTTCATGTTAAAATATTTTACTCTCCATTTTATCTCTATTTCAAGTAAAAGTCAATAATTATATTGATCGTACCTGATTAGAAACTAGATCGGTGGCTAGCAAACGTCGTGAGCTCTGCTACTCCGGAGATGGTAAGACGGTGGGAGGGTGTATCTGCAAGGTACTCCCAAGCTAAAGTAAGGAAAGGAGCCAGAAATCACAGAAGGTAGTGAGAGTAAGAATGAGAATACCTGACCCTCAAATGAGAGAGGGAATTTATATTGTGCCTCCAGTGCTGGGCCAACAGTCGTCTTCACTGGATTGGGTTGCTAGGCCCAATGCAGATAACTGCCAGGGCTTACGTGGCGTAGAGAAGACCACACGTGGTCTTCTCCCTGGAGTAACTACCCCGGGTTCTCCAGAGAGTGGGAAGACCAACTCTTTCGAAGGTGGGTAGTTACCTGATGACATGTCCCCACGAGAGGAGCACATGGAGTACGCAGGGAGGATGCTCATTCTCTTCCTGAGCCATGTAGCCTCTGCTTGACATTAAAGGGATCTAAGTGTGCTCGAAGAGAAAGAGGATTGGGGCTTAATGGGCCTCTCAGTAGTATTGGGTTGGGCCTGCCCTACTGATGGGCAGGCACCGGCTCAGTCCAGAACAGGAGCCCCCCAAGTCGTTGCTCTGAAGTGTCGGAGTAATGACTTAATAGTCATCCCCATTTTTCGAGGAGATAGTAAGCGAAGTTCGTTCTCAAACGACCGGGTTGGTGGTGGACACCGACGGCGCAGGATGAGACAGGAGTCGCAGGGACGTGTGTCTGTCTATGATCCATAGGTCCCCCTTTGTCGGGGATGTTCCCCTTTGGCATCTTGGTCGACCATGCAGGGGGTATGGAAATAAGTGGACACGTTGAGGTCGCGAGCACGTGGGGAGCGGAAAAGGCGTACACGGGGATCCATGGTGCCACGTGGCACGAGTCATCAATGCCTAGGGCGACTAGTAGTAGAGGCACTTAAGTGCCTAAAGATGCCTCGAATCCCATGTTAGGATTATAAATAGGTGGCAAGTCCCACTAATCAGTCACCTACGACCTTTAAACTCCTTCATGTGCCCGACATCACCGTCGCCGTTGTCAAGCGATCCCCGACCGCTTCACTCCTAACCATCAAGTAAGTTTTCTCGTCCCTTGTATTGTAGCTTGATTTATCATTTATTTTCTGGGGAGAGACGTAGTTCTTAGAGTAGCGTTGATATTCTGGGGGCTTTCATGAGTTTCCCGGCAAGTATATGAGTTTTTCGGCGTCACTCGCGAAGTTTCGACGTATGTGCTGGAGACTTTAGGGGATTCTGCTAGTTTACTGAAGTTTGCGATGAATGCCTCATGGACATGCGATGAATGTCCAGGGACATGAGATGAATGTCCCGGGGACATGAGATGATTGTCCCGGGAACATGAGATGAATGTCCCGGGGAGCTGATGAACGTTTCGGGGAGCTGACGAATGCTTCGTCGAGGAGCCCCGTGCCCGTTAGATCTAGTCGGTTGGGCAGTTCCTGACTTTTTGTTGGGGAGAGTAACCTGGACTGCCCGGCTCCCTCCACTCCCTTTCACTTGATTTACGGTGGAAGGGTGGATTTGATTTTGGAAGTCTAATTCATCGTGCTCCTCTGCTTTTCATGTAAAATAGTCGTGAGGCTCACGGGCATTATTCAGACAGACATCGAACCCGACCTGGAAGAGCCTGTACAACAACCTAGGGAGGAACCAATTCGTACGCCCGCAGATTGGGAAGGAGAAGAGCCCTTAAGAATCAGATTGCGGTTCGCCCTCGACGACACTGATGCCTTCGCGATCGTCGACGACTTCGCCGTGGGTTCTCCAGCGAACTGGACGGTCTTTAAACCCAGAGAGCGCTATCGTATATGCTCGAGCTTCCGACGACTGAGGTTTCCCATGTATTACTTTACATTCAAAGAAGCCGGCCTCCATCTCCCTTTCAGTGATTTCCAACAAGGAGTGTTCCACTGGCTGCGTCTGGTTCCCCCCAGCTCCACCCGAACGCGATGGCCTTCGTGCCGGCGTTTGAGCTCTTGTGTGAGTATCTCGGCGTCGGGGCCACTCTCCTTATATTTTTCCGTACCTTCCACTTGCAACGGTCAACTCTTAACGGCCGACACAAATGAGTTTTCTTGAAGCAGCCGAGGAAACTGTTCAAGGCATATTTAGATTTTGTCTCCTGCTTTAAGGACAGGTTTTATTATATTATGCCCGCCACGCACAGAGCTGTTGGATCCCTGTTCAATATCGTGACTGACGACGTGGGGGAAGAAATATTTGAGTCTAAGTGCCCCCTGAAGTGGGAGGAGGCTCACTTCAAGAGTAACACAGAGAGCTACCTCGTGAAGCCTAAAGAGCTGTGCGTCGAGGACCGCGAGTCATTCACAAAGCTGGTCGAGTATGCCACCGGCTTTACTCAGGCCAAATGTAAAAACAAGGATGGGAGTTTCGTCCTCGATGACTGAAGGTGGGTTGTCACCGAGCCCCGTTTTATCAACACCAAAGCCCTCCTCGAGTACAAGTCTAAGGACGAAGCCATGATGTTTTTAGGTAGTAGCCCTCTGCTTTGCTCGGGCGTTCACCCCGTTTAGTTTTCTTATACTGACTTGTTTCTTATTTCTTGTCGCAAGCCAAATGTCAAACGCGACCGAGCGCATCACGAAGCTGGCCGCCACCCGGGTTGCAAAGAGAAGTAAAGGCCAGGTCCAAGAAGTTATACAAACGGCGGTGCCTGTGTTAGGTGTCAAGAAGTAATTATTTTCATAATTGATTTTGATACCTTTAAGCTCTTTTATTCACTTTAATTGGGAAACGACTTATTAATTAAGCAATTCTTGCATTTTTGTGAATATTAGGTATTTTGATATGTTTGTGAATTTTTGTAGCAATATAGGTGAAAGATCGCAGCTCGATTCGCAAGGAAACACTAAAAATTGGAAAGCTGCGTGTCGCAAATTAGGCCCCTGCACCGCCCGACGCAGCCTTCCTCCACTTTGTCAAATTCCAGAATTCTTTCTTGCTGCGCCCCTCAGGTTTTGCCCGGCCGTGGACGCATCGCCCGGCGCTCTGATTGCATCGCCCGACACTTGATGAGATTTTCTGAGCTCCAGCTGACACTGTAGCTGGCACGTGGACTCATTTATGGCCATCACCCGATGCTATAAAGGACCGCCCGGCGCTGCTTTCTAGGCTGAAAATGTATATAGGCACATTTGGTAGATACTTTCAAGGATCATCACTTTTCATTACCCTCTTTTGTAACCTAGAACCTTGTTTAAAGAGAAAAAACTCCATTGTTACTTATTTTCTTAGTTTTAAAGCTTTTATGCTTCAATCCTTGAATATTTGAAGATTGATGCTCCAAAAGCTTTGCAACATTACTTGTTGATCAAGCTACCATGACAATGGGTAGCTAAGCAACTCTAGTGTCAAGATTAGTGGAGGTACTCCATCATTTTTCTATGTATTGATCTTGTATTAAGTTCGAGAACTTTGTTAAGGATAAATATAGAGAAAAACTTTGTTTATATGGTTTATCTTTTGTTTTGATTCATGATTGAGAGATATGTTTTAAAACTTGACCTAAGTTTCAATCCATCAATATTCATGAGGATATAGATAGTTTTTGAATGTTGATGTTCATAAATATTGTTCTTAAATGTTATCATTTGACAGTTTGTGTGAGAGATCAACAAAGGATCAATATGATAAATCCCACAACAAGTGTTCAAGAGAAACTTGTTGAGAGGATATGTGAGTTTATTTATCGTTAGCAAGTTCACACGCTTTTTTGAGGATATACGTACGAAACGGATTACCGGCTACTAATCTTGGCATGTTTTTACAAATCTTTAAAACCAATCTTTTTACCGTTGATTTCTAAAATTCGAATGCAAACAATCCGATTGAAAATTACCAAAACCTTTGTTACGATTAAAGTTTGAAACCCTTTTAACTATCGAACGGCGACAATATATATAATCTCTGTGGATACGATAAAACACCCCCCAAAATACTTTTCAACAGCCTGTCGGGGGGAAAGTGGCTCCTCTTCTCCTCAATGCATTCAGTCTCCCCCGGAGGGCACCCATTCCAAGAGGTTGCGCGCTGAGGGGCCTGTCCTAGTGGACCTCGAGGGGTCCGTGCCCGCTGAAAACCCATTTAACAACGGTTGTGAAAGAGATATAATGACGCGGGCGCATGCGTTGTTATGTAGAGTGTCGTTATATATATGATACCTATAATCACAGCCCAGAAAGCGTTGTAATACATTGGAAAGCGTGCTACCTATAATGACAGTTATTTTAAATAACCGTTGTTGTACGTCATTTAATAAAATAAAATAAAAATTGCAGCATTAGAACAAGAACAACAGCAAGAACAAGAACAACAAGAACAACAAGAACATCAAGAACAACAATAAGAATAACAACAACAACAACAACAACATCAATAACAACAACAACAACATCAATAACAACAACAACAACAACATCAATAAAAACAACAACAACAACAACAATAACAAGAAGAACAAGAACAAGAACAAGAACAACAACAACAACAACAACAATAACAACAACAACAATAATAATAACAATAATAACAACAAGAACAACATTAATAAAAAAGAACAACAATAATAAAAAAGAACAACAAGAACAATAATAATTAAAAAAGAACACCAACAACTAACATTGCTAACTTGAGTTCTGAAATTTGTTCTGAAATTTGGTTTAGTGGAGAAATAGAGTATCGTAAATGAAAGACGATGCTTGGATGTAGAAGATGTAAGAGTTTTAGTTTTCACGCGGATCACTAATAATAGTGTCTTGCCGTTGATAATCACTAAATGGACGACCAAGATTTGTTGAAGGATAATGAATAAACTCAATATGCGCGCCACCTATAATGTTGGTAATGAGACTTGAAAAAATAAGTAAAAAAAACCAAAAATGCTGGTGATGGGACTTGAACCCATGACAAGACGCTACCTATAATGACGGTTGGTTTAAATTACTCGTGCCTGTGTGAGGTGTGAGCGATAATTACAAATGATTGTGTGCCTAGGTGAGGTGTGAGCAATCGGGTCGTGTGCCCGTGTGGGGTGTGAGCGATCCATAAATGATGTTGTTGTGTGGTAAAATACATTGTTTAATTGAATATCAATTGATGTTGTTATGATGTGTTGTGGTGTGAATCCCTTGTGGAAGTAATTGTGATTGTATGATTGTTGTGGTTTGTGATGATATGCATTGTTTATATGCAATTCAATGTGTGTTATTTGGTGGCTTGATGGCAAGTATATGCAATGTTTGAATTGTTTTCAATGCATGAATATTGATGATGAGATAATTCATGTTGTTGAATTGTGAATGTATGGAATTGACAAGTTGAAATATATGCATGATTATGATTGCATATATGTGTAAACATGCATTTGATTGTCATGAGTTCTTGTATGTCAAGTATCATGATATGCATTGTTGTGACGTCCTGAGTGACGGTTTGGTTCCAGAGGGAATCCGCAATAACGTCGTGTGCCCGTGTGGGGTGTGAGCGATGATTATAGATGATCGTGTGCCCGTGTGGGGTGTGAGCGATCGGGGTCGTGTGCCCGTGTGGGGTGTGAGCGATCCATAAACATTGTGTGCCCATGTGGGGTTTGAGCAATGGGTGAACATCGTAGGCCCGACGAGGAGTTACGTTGGTAACGAGCGATGGTTCCAATAAGTTCCTGAGTGAACTTGAGATGATTGAGTCGGTACCGCATTGCATTTGCATAGAGTCGTCAGTCGGTCTCTATGATTTGCATTTATCATCTTTATAATGGTGCATTGAGGAATAAACATGAATATGTATTTTTATGTGGAATGATGGGAATTGTGAAGGTATGCATGATGAATATGCTTGGTTTTGTATATATATATATACGTTGTGATGTATACGAGTGAGTTGTGATGAATTGTGGTGAGAATGGAGAATATGTGTATTCTTATGCTAAGATATATCATTATATGCATTGTTATTATGATAATATTTCTCACCCTTCTGTTGTTTTATGATGCTCTATGAGGCATTGCAGAGTAGGTATGCTGGTGGTCTTTTTGTGAAGCGTGTCTTCATTCTTTTGGTCGGTCGACTCTTATATGTAGCACCGGGTAGCTTGGATGTATATGATTCTTTTGTGATACATTGTACATGTATCTGGTTGATGAATGTTTATGTAAACATGAATTATGTTGGTGGATAATACTTGATGATATATATATATGTATGTATATATGCTTGATGTTATTCAATGTTTAGATTTTTCGCTTTTATTCTAAATATTGAGATGTG